>ML661906.1:2592529-2847011 GCA_007570785.1 Antilocapra americana | reverse complement strand
AATTTTTTTTTAATGCTGAGTAATATTCCATTGTGTATATGTACCACAGCTTTCTTATCCATTCGTCAGTTGATGGGCATCTAGATTGCTTCCATGTCCTGGCTATTGTAAACAATGCAGCGATGAACATTGGGGTACACGTGGCTCTTTCAATTCTGGTTTCCTCGGTGTATATGCCCAGCAGTGGGATTGCTGGGTCATATGGCAGGACTATTTGCAGCTTTTTAAGGAACCTCCACACTGTTTTCCATAGTGGCTGTACTAGTTTGCATTCCCACCAACAGTGTAAGAGGGTTCCCTTTTCTCCACATCCTCTCCAGCATTTATTGCTTGTAGACTTTTGGATTACAGCCATTCTGACTTGTGTAAAGTGATACCTCATTGTGGTTTTGATTTGCATTTCTCTGATAATGAGTGATGTTGAACATCTTTTCATGTGTTTGTTAGCCATTTTTATGTCTTCTTTGGAGAAATGTCTGTTAAGTTCTTTGGCCCACTTTTTGATTGGGTCGTTTATTTTTCTAGAATGGAGCTGCAGGAGTTGTTTGTATATTTTTGAGATTAATTGTTTGTCCGTTGCTTCATTGGCTATTATTTTCTCCCATTCTGAAGGCTGTCTTTTCACCTTGCTTATAGTTTCCTTTGTTGTGCAGAAGCTTTTAATTTTAATTAGGTCCCATTTGTTTATTCATGTTTTTATTTCCAGTATTCTGGGAGGTGGGTCATGGAGTATCCCGCTTTGGTTTATGTCAAAGAGTGTTTTGCCTATGTTATCCTCTAGGAGTTTTATAGTTTCTGGTCTTATGCTTAGATCTTTGATCCATTTTTAGTTTATCTTTGTGTATGGTGTTACAAAGTGTTCTAGTTTCATTCTTTTACAAGTGGCTCTCCAGTTTTCCCAGCACCACTTATTAAAGAGGTTGTCTTTTCTCCATTGTATATTCTTGCCTCCTTTGTCAAAGATAAGGTGTCCATAGATGTGTGGATTTATCTCTGGGCTTTCTATTCTGTTCCATTGTTCTATATTTCTGTCTTTGTGCCAGTACCATACTGTCTTAATAGAAACAAATGGAGAAGAACCAAATCAACAGAATTAGAAATGAAAACGGAGAGATCACAACAGAAAACACAGAAATACAAAGGATCATAAGAGACTATTATCAGCTACTATATGCAAATAAACTGGACAACTTGGATGAAATGGACAAATTCCTAGAAAAGTACAACTTTCCAAGACTAAACCAGGAAGAGATAGATAATATTAATAGACCCATCACAAGCACAGAAATTGAAACCATAATCAGAAATCTTCCAAAAAACAAACGCCCAGGACCAGATGGCTTCACAGCTGAATTCTACCAAAAATTTAGAGAAGAGCTAACACCTATTCTACTCAAACTCTTCCAGAAAATTGCAGAGGAAGGTAAACTTCCAAACTCATTCTATGAGGCCACCATCACCCTAATTCCAAAACCCAACAAAGATGCCACAAAAAAAGAAAACTACAGGCCAATATCACTGATGAACTTAGATGCAAAAATCCTCAACAAAATTCTAGCAAATAGAATCCAACAACACATCAAAAAGATCATACATCATGATCAAGTAGGCTTTATCCCAGGGATGCAAGTTTTCTTCAATATTCGTAAATCAATCAATGTAATACACCACATTAACAAATTGAAAAATAAAAATCACATGATTATCTCAATAGATGCAGAGAAAGCCTTTGACAAAATTCAACATCCATTTATGATAAAAACCCTCCAAAAAGTAGGAATAGAAGGAACATACCTCAACATAATAAAAGCTATATATGACAAACCCACAGCAAACATTATCCTCAATGGTGAAAAGCTGGAAGCATTCCCCCTGAAATCAGGAACAGGACAAGGGTGCCCACTCTCACCACTACTTTTCAACATAGTCTTGGAAGTCTTGGCCACAGCAATCAGAGCAGATAAAGAAATCAAAGGAATCCAGATTGGAAAATAAGAAGTAAAACTCTCTCTGTTTGCAGATGACATGATCCTCTATATTGAAAACCCTAAAGACTCTACCAGAAAATTACTAGAGCTAATCAGTGAATATAGCAAAGTTTCAGGATACAAAATCAACACACAGAAATCCCTGGCATTCCTATACACTAACAGTGAGAAATCAGAAAGAGAAATTAAGGAAACAATTCCATTCACCATCGAAACAAAAAGAATAAAATACTTAGGAGTATTTCTACCTAAAGAAACAAAAGGCTTGTATATAGAAAACTATAAAACACTGATGAAAGAAATCAAAGAGGACACAAACAGATGGAGAAATGTACCGTGTTTGTGGATTGGAAGAATCACTATAGTGAAAATGAGTATACTACCCAAAGCAATCTATAGATTCAATGCAATTCCTATCAAGCTACCAGAGGTCTTCTTTAAAGAATTAGAACAAATAATTTCTCAATTTGTATGGAAATACAAAAAACCTCGGATAGCCAAAGCAATCTTGAGAAAGAAGAATGGAACTGGCAGAATCAACCTAACTGATTCACTTTAGAAGTATACACACCAATGCCAAGATGAAGAAATCAGTCCACTTCCAACTCTTTACACTTCCTGATTCCTTTAAAATTGTATTTGATTGTCTCATTGTGGTTTATAGCATTTACATTTTCCTACCATCCCACCCACTGGCTCAAACAGCCACAGTGACCCTCTTATTATCCCTTATCCTTGCTATGATCATCCCTGCCTTGGTTTCCTTCTGTTATTACTTATCTCTTCCTCTTCCTGCTACACTCTTTCTCCAAATACTTGCCAGGCTGGCATCTTCTCAGCAGGCAGGTCACACACAGTTCAAATGCCACCCTCTCAGAGAGGCTTCTCTGACCACTGACCCTCCAAATATTCAGCATATCACTGTATTTAATTTTCTTTAGAGCATTTATCACCATCAGAAACTCCCGTGTTCAGCACTTGATTTTCTGTCTTCCCCCACAATGATGGCAGGAATGCTCTTTACCACTGCTATTCGGGACTGTGACACTTTTGAGGAAACCTGTTCTCTCTAGATTGGAGAAGGCTTGTGTCATATCCCCGCAGACTCTCTTGTCTCAAGCTAGGCATGAAGCATCTTACCGTTTTGTTTAATATTTTGTAGTTGGAAGTTGTTTCTTTTACTTTCTTTTTAGCGAAATTTGACCTAAAATACCATGAGACTCTGTATAAACTTCATTTACTCCACTTGCTGTAAATAAATCTTAATACATTTTACGGAGAATTAATGTGTTTGAATAATGGATAATATCCCAGACCCTGCTTAATTAGCTTCAGTTATTGTTTGGAAGTTGCTTGGAACTTGCTTCTTTAGAAGTTTCTGGATCAGAATTGAATTGAATTGATTTGGAACTTGCTTCTTTATCCTCATTGCACTGAGGACAGTTTTTAAAGAGTTAAACACTATTTTTACCTTTATTGCTATTCCAGGTATTGATGCATTCCAAGAGAGGAAACTTAACTAAAATCCTTCCACACCGATATCACCAGCTTGCATTCTGCAAACACCTTGCTGCAGTCCACAGGGTAAGAAAGAGTCAGGCATAACTTAGTGACTGAACAACAACAAGAACAAAACGCTGTAAATATTTTAATTTTCCTCTTAAATGTGTTTGTATGAGACCAAATTTAAAAGGAAGAGATGATGATGGAAGCTTAGTAATGAAAACTAACACTTCCATCATGAGCTGCGGATTCCTTTGGGAGTCTAATTAAAATATATAGAAGATGAACAGGCAGACCTTTATAGTCAGGCTCGTAAATGCAGTCCCCTTAAAGCCTGTTCATGGACTCCTTTGAGAACCACAGACTAGGCATAAGGAACCCTGAGCGCATGTGAATTTAATGTCAGATTGCTTCACATTAACATTTGAACTTCTCAACATACACATAATACATTTTTCAATAATCTGAATTACTCAAGCCAAAATAAATCTTGCCACACCCCATCAGGTATGAGCCATTTAATTGATAATGTGTTAATGTTGACAAGTGTTAAGATTACTGCCTGGAACATACAGGGCACTATATTGTTTGATAAATATATTAGATAAGAAAAATTGTTTTGAAATAGCTCCCATTTCCTTCAGTTGTTCAAAATATATTACTATCGCATGGCATTATTACAGTGAAATAAAATATATGTCTTGGAAATTATGTTTCAAAAAAGCATAACCCTATGATAAAAAGAGCATAAACTTTTTTATCATTACCTGATCCAAAGCTTGACCCCTGGAGTACAAATGAGGCAGGGCAAAGGCTAGCAATGTTTTGCCAAGAGAACACATTGATCATAGCAAACACCCTCTTCCAACAACCCAAGAATCAACCCTACACATGGACATCACCAAATGGTCAACACCAAAATCAGATTTATTCCATTCTGTACACCTGAAAATGGAGAAGCTGTATATAGTCAACAAAAGCAAGACCAGGAGCCGACTGTGGCTCAGGTCATGAACTCTTTATTGCAAAATTCAAACTTAAATTGAAAAAAGTAGAGAAAACCACTAGACCATTCAGGTATGACCTACATCAAATCCCTTATGATTATACAGTGGAAGTGAGAAATAGATTCAAGGGACTAGAATAGACAGAGTGCCTGAAAAACTATGGAGAGAAGTTTGTGACATTGTATAGGAGAACTGTCAAGCCCATTCCCAAGAAAAAGAAATCCAAAATGGCAAAATGGTTGTTGGAAGAAGTCTTACAAATAACTGAGAAAAGAAGAGAAGCTAAGCTTCTCTGTTTTGTAAGCTATACAAAAAAGATCTTCATGACTCAGAAAACCACGATGGTGTGATCACACACCTAGAGCCTAGGAAAAAGGAAAGCTATACCCATCTGAATGCAGAGTTCCAAAGAAGAACAAGGAAAGATAAGAAAGCCTTCCTCAGTAATCAGTGCAAAGAAATAGAGGAAAACAATTGAATGGGAAAGACTAGAGATCTCTTCAAGAAAATTAGAGATACCAAGAGAACAGTTCATGCAAAGATGAGCTCAATAAAGGACAGAAATGGTATGGAACTAACAGAAACAGAAGATATTAAGAAGAAGTGACAAGAATGCACAGAGTTCGGTTCACTACAGTCACTCAGTCATGTCCAACTCTGCGACCCCATGGACTGCAGCATGCCAGGCTTTCCTGTCCATCACCACCTCCCAGGGCTTGTTCAATCTCATGTCCATTGAGTTGATGATTGATGCCACTAAATCATCTCATCCTCTGTTGTCCCCTTCTCCGCCTGCCCTCAATCTTTCCCAGCATCAGGGTCTTTTCCAAAGAGTCAGTTCTTCACATCAGGTGGCCAAAGTATTGGAGTTTCAGCTTCAGCATCAGTCTTTCCAATGAATATTCAGGACTGATTTCCTTTAGGAATGACTGCTTTGATCTCCTTGCAGTCTAAGAAACTCTCAAGAGTCTTCTCCAACACCACAGTTTAAAAGCATCAATTCTTTGGCTCTCAGCTTTCTTTAGACTCCAACTATCACATCCATACATGACTACTGGAAAATAATACACAGAAGAACTATACAAAAATATTTTTATGACTCAGATAACCACGATGGTGTGATCCCACACCTAGAGCCAGACATCCTGGAATGTGAAGTCAAGTGGGCCTTAGGAAGCATCACTACAAAGTTAGTGGAAGTGATGGAATTCCAGTTGAGCTATTTCAAATACTAAAAGACAATGCTGTTAAAGTACTGTACTCAATATGCCAGCAAGTTTGGAAAACTCAGCAGTGGCCACAGGACTGGAAAAGGTCAGTTTTCATTCCAATCCCAAAGAAAGGCAATGCCAAAGAATGTTCAAACTACTGCACAATTGTAGTGATTTCATACACTAGCAAAGTAATGCTAAAAATTGTCCAAGTGAGGCTTCAACAGTACACAAACTGAGAACTTCCAAATATTCAAGCTGGATTTTGAAAAGGCAGACGAACCAGAGATCAACTTGCCAATATCCATTGGATCATAGGAAAAGCAAGAGTTCCAGAAAAACATCTACTTCTGCCATATTGACTACACCAAAGCTTTTGACTGTGGATCACAACAAACTGTGGAAAATTCTTCAAGAGATGGGAATACCAGGCCACCTTACTTGCCTCCTGAGAAATCTGTATCCAGATCGGGAAGCAAGAGTTAGAACTGGAAATGGAACAACAGACTAGCTCCAAATTAGGAAAGGAGTACATCAAGACTGCATATTGTCATCCTGCTTATTTTTTTTCTTTTTTAATTAACTTATTTATTTTATTTGGAGAATAATTTCTTTACAATATTGTGATGGACTTTGCCATACATCGGTATGAGTTAGCCACAGGTATATATGTGTGTCCCCCTATCCCAAACCCCCTTCCCATCTCCTTCCCCACTCTAACTCTCTGGGCTGTCCTTCTTCATGTATCAAACTTGTGCTGGTCATCTATTTTACATATCGTAATGTACATGTTCAAAGTTATTCATGTGGTCACCCTGCTTATTTAACTTATATGCAGAGAACTTCATGGGAAATACTGGGCTGGATGAAGCACAAGCTGAAAACAAGTTTGCTGGGACTAATATCAATAAATTCAGAAATGCAGATGAGACCACCCTTATGACAGAAAGTGAAGAACTAAAGAGCCTCTTGATTAAAGTGAAAGAGGAAAGTGAAAAAGCTGGCTTAAAACTCAAGATTCAGAAAACTAAGATCCTAGCACCCAGTCCCATCACTTCATGGCAAATAGATGGGGAAACAATGGAAATAGTGACAAACTTTTATTTTCTTGGGCTCCAAAATCACCGCATATGGTGACTGCAGCCATGAAATTAAAAGACACTTGCTCCTTGAAAGAAAAGCTATGACAAACCTAGACAGCATTTTATAAAACAGAGACATTAGTTTGTTGACAAAGGTCCATCTAGTCAAAGCTATGGTTTTTCCAATAGTCATGTATGAACGTCAGAGTTGGACTATAAAGAAAGTTGAGCACTGAAGGACTGATGCTTTTGAACCATGGTGTTGGAGAAGACTCTTGAGAATCCCTTGGACTGCAAGGAAATCAAACCAGTCATTCCTAAAGGAAATCAGTCCTGAATATTCACTGGAAGGATGCTGAAGCTGAAACTCCAATACTCTGGCCACCTGATACAAAGAACTGACTCATTTGAAAAGACCCTGATGCTGGGAAATATTGAGGGCAGGAGGAGAAGGGAATGACAGAGCATGAGATGTTGGATGGCATAACCAACTCAATGGATAAGAGTTTGGGTAAACTCCAGGAGTTGATGATGGACAGGGAGACCTGGCATGCAGCAGTCCATGGGGTCTCAAAGAGACACGACTGAGCAACTGAACTGTCCCAAAGCTGTGGGGGATTTTGTAGCTATGAGGAGAAGAAAGGACAGGGGAGAAACTCAAGCAGCACCTGCCTAAATGTTTCCAGCCTGTCTGCAGGACCCCAAGAGGGTGAATTTTTTGTTTCTCCTAGTGTGGGGTTTTTGGTTTCTCAGTTTTTCTTCCAGACAGTCATGGTGATAGTGAGTTCCAGAAAGATGAGTTGGATGTAGAATATGACATAAGTGTGCGTGGATGAGCCGGGGACCAGTAGTGCCTGGAGGCCCTCTTGTGCATGCAATATCATTAATCTATTTCTCTAAAAGTCTTATTCTTTCTATAAATTACATGTTTTGTAGGACACAAACCTCCCAGTTACTGCCAGACTTGACCCATAGTAAATGTATCCGCCTCTTTAAAAATGTGTATATCTACATGAATCCGCCATGGGTATACATGTGTTCCCCTCAATGTATGGCAAAACCAACACAATAATGTAAAGAAAAAAAAAAGATAAAAATGTGTACATCTTGTTCCTAATTATAATGCCAGTATCATAAGGTAAATGTCCTATTGCCAAGGCAACCCAGAATGGGATATCTTGCATCAGTGGGGCAACTTTGATCAAGAAATTGAACTCCATTTGGTCCGAGTACTTCTTGGTATTGATGCCCTCACACTTAGCTTAAAGAACTGCAAATCCTTCTGCAGTGAAGCCATTCCCTCCTAGTCTTATCTCTCATTCCTCAAGCCTGGATGACCTCCACAGATTTATTCCTCTGACCCACACTGCTTCAACATCTCTCTACCTTTAATAGAAATTTTTAAAATGTTATCTCCTTATTAAAAAAATTGAACCCCATTGTTGAGTTTTATTGTTAAAAAATTGCTTGGTTCACCTTTTTTCACTTTGTATAAATGCTATTAGAATATAGTAGTCATGAAGAATAATAACACTCTTCTTTATTATAATTCATATGCAAAACCATATAAAATGCCCAAACTTACAATTTCTTGTTAATCTAAACAGTGACATTCCCCTAACCTAAAACAATCCCTGAATACAGAAGCACATCTTTTGACCATTGTGGATGTCTTTGTTCTTTTTCTTCATTCAGTTTTTTCCCACAGCCAAAATAAATCCTGAAGTTCCTCCCAAGATGGGCCAGTATATTCTCAGGGGGAAGCACAAATGTTGACCACAGCACCAAGCTAAAGGAGCCTTGTCTATACACATCCCTAGGTCATGAAGCTTTTGTCTCTATGTGATTATACTATCCCTTTGACTGTCAGTCATTTGGGGTCACTTCATTAACATGCAGTAGAGATATAAAAGGGACTTTTAACTGCCAGATGCACTAGAACTAGATTGTATCCCAGTCCAATTAACTCCCCCTTGAACCCAGCTTCATACATAATACTCAGCCTGTGTAATCCATGTGGCATTCTGCAGTACTGAAAACATCTCTACCAGGGGTGTTCCCACTACTAGCAGAGCACAGAAATGATGCAAAAGAAGCCACCATTTTTAGCTATACAAAACTGAGCAGTGACCACACACCCCACCTACCACATGTAAATGCACTGTCTATATTCAAAACTATCCTACTACAACATGGCAAAACAATAGAGCTAAGGTACTGCCTGATTTTTTAAATGATCCATCCTACTCTTTTTTTCCTTCAAACAAAGTGTTTGCTGTCATATTTATTCAATCATCACAGAAAACTAAGGCAAGTATAAATGTAGCCAGCCATGACAAATAGGGCTTCCCAGGTGGCTCAGTGGTAAAGAATCTGCCTGCCAATCCAGGAGACGCAGGAGACACAGTTTTGATTGCAGGGCCAGGAAGATCCCCTGGAGAAGGAGACGGCAACCCACTCCAGTATTCTTGCCTGGAGAATCTCATGCACAAAGGAGCATGGTGGGCTACAGTCCATGGGGTCATAAAAAATTGGACACCACTGAACGACTGAGCACACACAGTAAAGAAATACCCAACAGCTAATGTAACTTATGTGTTAAGATGTGGGTTATATCAAGGCAGGTTATTTCTGTGGGGACTTCATTCCCACAAAACCCCAAGCATATACGTTGTTACATGCCAGATTGCTCAGTCAGAGATTCTGCCTCTGAATTCCAGGTGTGCTCAGTTTGGCATCTGTTACTTCACAAATGCATCAGACTTGAACAGCAAACCATATGGCTTCCCTTACTGGACTGACTTTTTATCACAAATATTCACCGATTACCAGTACAGAGGCTCTGCCGTCTGAAAATGCCCAGAGTGGGTGGCGCTAGGTTGGGTATGCAGACATAACTCAACGTGAGTTTACAGCAGCTCTGAGTGTACCGTCTGGGGCTTCCCAGCTGACCTTGATCTATCGTATCTGGATAACAAATGTGCACACTTAGAATATTTTGTTCAGTTACAGCTCTGTGCTGGGAATCAAACAAGTTACAAATAGCCCCAAGTCCAAATACAGTAGTGACACGCAGTAACGGTGTCCTTATCAGGCGGTAATTCTGCGCCTATCATTGACTCCGACCAGCAATACAAATGGTAGCCAGCAGCAAGGCGGCCGCTCACAGACACTAGCAAGGGGACAGAAGGTGACACTTGGGGCTGTGATTCTATCCTCGGTTAGCTCTGTGTGTGAATGTGAGTCTGTGTCCGTGTGTGCCTGCATGTGTGTATCTTAATGATACAACTTGAATGCATGTGTCCCGTCATTAATTCACTGGCAAAGAAAAATTAAGTAAAACAAAAAGGGAATGTTCACTTTTCAGAATCATTTGTGGGTACCGCCACATGACAAGTTACCATCAAGAGTGCTGTCACTAAACAGCACTTCTTTTTATGACATAGCCATGGACCTCCAAACATTCCCTCAGGAAGAGATGCTTTTTGAGACGGGAACTCTCAGAAAGCTAAAAATATGGAAATGCTTATGTATAGTTCTTCAGGCAAGAGAAAGGTGTCCAGAGTAGAAGATCTACTTGAAATTCCCAAACAAGGAACAAAATGAAAAATTTTTTGGCCCCGCATCCTTACAGCACCTTAAGAAAGACCTAACGGCTGCTATTGTTATTACATCTCTTTCATCAAGGACTTCTCATAATCACTGCTTGAGGCATCGGATTATCAGGGCTTTATTATGTAAGGGAAACAAAAGTTCATGCTGCCCTACTGGCATTTTTATCAATTTCTTATTTACCTTATGAATCATAGAATAGTGACAGACCACACATGTAAAAGATGGCCACAAATCAACATTTTTAACAACATTCAAAACTAGTCTAATTTTAAAATAATTTTAAAAGGTTACAAGCATCTAATACAAAGAGAAGCAACAGATTGAGACTGGCAAGTTCAAAACTGGAACAAAAGCCAACACTGCTAAAAAAAAATGTTACTGTGTTGTTAATCTAAGATTCCAAGAGCTTTGATTGGCCTTATAAGCTTATTGCTAATCAAAGCAACAGATAACATAGGACCAAAGTTTTGGTCAGATCACTTGGCTCTCTCTGCTTCTCTTTACACCCTAGTGTGAGGCTGGCTGTATTTCAGTGTTATTTACTTACTTGTTACCAACTTAGGCAATGAATTATACAGTCGGGAGCATCATATGCTTTCTTTCTTTCGGCCAATTGTATTGATTTAGTTCTTTCTCATTGGAAGATAAATTCAGCTTACATAGCAGAAATTATCCAGAGGGAACAGTAATAAGATACAGAAGATATAAGGAGCTTGCTTAAGCCCTGGACTACCCTTAAAATCTGACTTTGAGACTCTCTTTTCTTTGTGCAAGACAAAAGTCTCACTGGCCTCACCTCGTTAATCTTGAATGCAATGTCACAATTTACAGTCTAGAGGTATAACCTTAATAAGCACAGATTCTACCTTTACCAGAGCTTGACTTGAATCTTTTTTTAAAAAAATAATAGCCACTTGTGTTTGAGGATCAAAGCCTTGGCAGAGACTCGTGACTCGCATCCAGGTAAAGTTATAAGGAGCAGCAGTGCCTAGACTCCGGAACCTGGAACTCTACCTCAGAGAGAACATACAAGATCACTTTGTGACAAGCGGAGAAGGTCTCAGTTTTAATTGGTTCCATTTCACTGTCCTACCTCCTGCCAAACTACTAATTATCATAAATTATGCAGGAATAGACTGAACAGAGTAGAACAGAGCAGACTTCAGCCATGTAGTAACCAAAATAATGAGCTAACCAAGGACTAAAGGGACGAATTTGTTACTACGTCCTTAATAATATTATTAACTATCAGGTCATTCGAATTTAATAAATAAAAATTTATGCTATCTTATTACTGCCCCATTCCAAAATTTCTAAATTTACCACTTATTTACCTAAGCAGAGAAATTTTCTCTCTATTCACCTGGCATGGTTAAGAATTCCTTCTAGCAAAGAATTGAGAGTCAGCATTCTGCTGCTTCCAACATAGTTGACTCTTTTGTTTCTAAGTGAGGAGCTATTATCTCACATAGGCATTTGAACTCCATGAAATTGATATAATACCATACATCTCTGGCATTCTCAGTGGATATATACTCAGAACTCTATGATCCTCAAAATTACAAGCTGCATTAATTAATTGAGGTACAGCTGGGAAACTGGTTAGGTTTCCTAACCAGTAAGTTGAATTTATCCAATTTCCACACTAGCAGCCATGTGACTCAAATTCACCTTGTTGTTTTCAAGGGGTATGTCATTTAATATCTCTAGGGAGTAGACATGTTTTTTCCCTTATTCCAACTATGGAAACTTAGATCCTTCAAGGAATGTCAAAAGGATAAATGATAAATTTACTAATGTCAACAGTTGCAAAAGTCCTAAACTAAGTGTTTTTTTGCTTTTGATAAGAGTAAATAGATTTTTAATATTAAAGCTGATATTGTGCTTAATTAAAAATTAAATAAAGTTTTACAGATTTCTATTGAATACCAAAGTGTAACCCTTACTTTTTAACATATGCACGCATGTAAATCCATGTTGTATTTTTCTGCAATGTTTTGGGATCTTTTAAAATAATCTGCAAAGTAAGAAGTGGATATGTTTCAACTATAAGTTACAGTGAAGTAGAATGTAGTAATCAGGTAACATCTAATTTTACCTACGGATATGAGGTTAAACAATAAAAAAGAAAATTAAGTGATGATCTTAAAAAGACCATATAAAGGAAGCAAGAATTTCAGTAAAATACTTGGTAATAAAGTGATCAGAAAATAAAAATGGGTTTATCAAAGATAAAAGATAAAGAGTAGGACCCAAAAATTAATGCCCTTAATATTTCAACCTTTCAAATGATTGAATAACTGAGCTGCTGTTGTTGGGAAGCTAGCTCTTCAAATAAGATGATTCAGTCTTCAACAAGAAATGAGAACTAATGCCTTTAGAAACTGCTTAGTAATCACAAAATTCTGAGGCCAACAGTAGATCCCATGTAAGACTGTTAGCTGTACTCTAGCAGCTTTTCTCTTCTGCTTTATCAACATTTCCTTCTTCCAAATTTTTTCTGGATACCTACCTGCCCAGAATACTTCAGCCCTCTGGCCTCCCTTACAGGTCGATGTAACCACAGGCCAAACTTTACATGGTGGTGTATAAACAGAAGTCAAATGACAGTTTCCAAACGCTCCTGTAAAGAGCCATGTAGTCACACACTTTGCCCTGTTTTTCTTTCTTTCTTTTTGATGTTTTCTGGAATTCTATTATGATAACAGAACCCGGACTGCCCATTCTGGACCATAAAGTGATCTTAAAAATGGAAGACATAAATGATAGAACAAGTCAGAAAAATACCTGTATCCTGGTAAAATGCCAGCCTTGAATCTCTTCCAGGGACTCATTCTGGTTAGAACCTGACTTGCTCTGGCCACGTTTATCCATTGGGTGAAGTTAACAAGGGGAGGGTCTCTGTTCATCCAGAGCCCAGTCTCTTGGCTTTGTTCATCCACAAACAATGGACATTTATTCTCCACCTTCAGGCTCCAAAGAAAGAATGAGGTAGGTCAGGCTCCCTCATCCTGCTCCTATTAGTGGAGAGACTAATTCAAGACAAGGTAGATGGAATAGAAAGAATCACTTTAGGCTCAGGGCCAAGCCCATTTCTAAAATTTGGCTAAACTATGCATGAATAGAACAATTAGTTTAAGCCCTATCCTACCCTGTTGTGACTGTCATCAGTTTCAGCCTTGAGGAGAAAAGGGCTGTAAGGAGGCCACCCCATCAATGACATTCTGTGCTTCTTCTCAGTGTTTATCAGTGCAAAGTCAAATCAGGAATGTAAGTGGCCCTTAATTCTCCAGTTTTGTATGTGTGCCCATTTTAAGTAGCTATGATTCTATAAAATTTTCATAGAAATCATGTCATTCTTATTTTTAAAAATATATCTAATAAAACAACACACAAAAAGCATCACCACTCTATACATTAGTGATTTGAGCTTAAAACAAATAGCATCACAATATTGTACCAGTTTCAATCCACTGAGCAATGTCTCCAGGAATGGCAATGGGAAGGTAATGCCCAGAGAAACGAGAGTAAACTCCAGGTGTATGGAAGTTTATTCATGGAATAAATTTGTGGAATCTTAGATATTCCTAAGAAACATGTCAGGAAATAAGTCTTACACAGTTGAGAGCAGTTAGATGTCATCTTATCCCAGTAGCTGGCAGATAAGGAGGTTTGTACTTTGCAGCAGTATCATGCCAAGCTATATAGGAGCCTGAGGCAAAAAGAAAAAATCAGTTGTCCTGGGGCTATCTTTATTTAAAATTTTGATATTTTATTCATCATGGATTTTTTGTACGACTTTTGGTCTAATTATTTTCTTGAAATATTATTTCTATTGTTCCTCCTTACATTTGACACCCAAAACAAAAGTGTATGAGGATACATAAAAGGGTCTTGAGGTCTCGCCCTAGTCCTGGTCATGCATTCTAGAGCAGGACTGGCTGTCTGCGTGAATTCTGCCAAGTTTGTCTGCCTTTCTGGACCTTAGAGCACCTGAGATGTGTCACCAGATGATGGTTCCTCACTTCACATTATTATCTGACAGTTGAGAAAGCCAGTGCCATGCACAATGCCTGAAGAGCTGGCATTAAACAACACCAAAGCAGTCTTGCTGTTTTCCTCAACAATGCCAGCCCCGACTGCATGGGGCAGGCTCATAACAGAACTGGTCCCATCATCCCTGCAGTAGGTGCCACTTCGACATATCAAAGAGCTCCAATGGGGTAAATATTCAGTTGTGAACCCTTTTGGAGGGATTTTCTTCTTTGTAAAAGGAAAGTGCACAAAACTATGGAAACCTGCAGATATTTAATAAGAACCAGCATCTGTGCTATGCCTGCTTCCAATTACACAGCATCATCCTAGTGCCAGTCTGGGGCTTCTTACACGCACCGATGCTTAAAGCACAGCCATAGCAAAAGCTGGACTGACACTCTTCTTTGCCTCCAGCAATTGCTCAATGTTCTGTTTTATTTTATTTGGCTTTTGGTTGGCTGCACTACAAGCCCAGCCTGCAGCGACAGCAAATACAGTTCCTTCCAGCCTAGTGGCAAGACTTCTCTAGCAGTCCTCATACCCTCTGCCTGGTGGGGGACAAAGAGGGGGAAAACTCCTTCCAAGGGGCCACAAGCAGACACGCACTGAAAGGCATGTTCCTCCTCCCAGGATGAGTGCCATCTGCAATGTTGAGATTGTCGGCAAAGAACAACGGGAATCTTTAGGAATAAAAGC
The DNA here is from genome assembly GCA_007570785.1 of Antilocapra americana. Classification (NCBI taxonomy): domain Eukaryota; kingdom Metazoa; phylum Chordata; class Mammalia; order Artiodactyla; family Antilocapridae; genus Antilocapra; species Antilocapra americana. Next base: position 2,831,874 of record ML661906.1, on the reverse strand, counting down.
ATTACCTAAATGCAAGATTTTGTCAGGTAATGACCTCACGGTTTTCAAAGTATCTCACAATTGCTGTCTGGTGGTGATTTTAGGGTAGGGAGCCGTGTGTTTCTTGGAAAGGTCCAGATTAGGCTCGGGAGGGAGGTAAGGTGTCTGGCTGGACTCACATGTAATGAAAGATTAAAAAAACCCGGTTTCTCCAGTCTGACAATGAGCATGGTTAGAAAGGAACTTAATTGCACCATTTAAGATTAGGAAAGGTACAGGGGGAACAAAGTTATCAATTCCAAGCTTAAAATGCCATCACACAATATGAGAATAAGTACTCATATGAATGGCGCAGCAAGAAAATTTAAAAACCAATAAAATGAAATACTTCTGCACACAGTGGAATTCAGTGCTGCAGGAGATCAGAGAGTCAAATGCAGTAGCTGTATTTTAAAAGGAGGCTGAATAATTTTATGACCACTATAAAAGGGGAGACAGGCTTAAATTGCTGCAGGAGGTTAGAAATGAGGAAAAACTTCATAACTATAAAAGTAGTAAGACCCGGGTGTGGGCTTAGTCAAACTATTTTGATTTGCCTCATTTTCTTTAGCTTTACCAGAATTCGTCACTCCTGTTAGGCCAACAGGAATCTGTTCAACCTCTAAACCAATGACCTTCTGTCTTCTTCTGGGTGGCCCACCATCCTTTGTCTTCCACATTTATAACATCACCGCGGCATTTATCACAGACTCCCTGGTGATTCTTCCTCGGAAATGCATCCACCAAAGTGACTGGCCAGATGCTGTTTACTTTGCACACAGATTCCTGAAGCCTACTTTATGCCCTCAGTCTCTCCTCCACTTCAAATCACATTATAGCCCCAAGGAGACAGTGGGAGTAGACTCCAGACTACACCCAGAAATTCCATTAGATTTCAAATCAGTTGCCTTAACCTCTTACACACCACAGCCCACAATTATCTATCAGACCAAGCTAGTTTAACCACATCCTACCTCTCCCCAGGAGCCAACAACGGGCTTCTAGATAAATTAGGATTTTCATTCTATTGATCGTCTCTTGCATCACACTCCTTTTCAGGTCATTTATTGGAGGTTGGCACCCTGAAATGATCCTTTGTATTGGTATAGCACTTCATATTTTTGTAATCTATATCACTTAATAATCATAGGAACTCACTGTAAAAGTCAAGGTAGGGGCGATGTTAACATAGACTATCGAAAAATGAGGAATCAAGTTTCATTTCTTCTCAAGTGCTTTTATTTTCTGATTCTTGGTCCTTTTCAATACAAAAGATAATTTGCTGTAGCTGAACAGTTGGTCATTTTACTCACAAATCTCCCTCCTCCCTCTGCCAACTTGTTCTATGCCTAATGTTCTACCACACCTAGAATCATCTAGTGTTTCTTTCTAATAGTTTTAGTTCCTAGAATGCTATTTATTCCATAAAACAACCTTCATTCACTTAAAATGATCTCATAGCCCAAGCAGTTAACCCTAATATACACATTTCCCAGGATTCTTTCCCTAGTTTGCTGAAAAATCATGTTTTCATGCATAAAATACCAAGGAACAGATAAAGTGAATAAAATCCATGATGTTCATCATTTTATATGCCTCACAAATTCATACCATCTTCCATATGAGTGTTCATATTTTCTTTCATTTATTCAATAAATATTTGAGCATCTTCTTTATTCAAGACACTGAGGATATGGAGCAGAGAATAAAACAGATCAGCATTCCTGCCTTTATTGAGTGTAGAGTCTAGTGAGAGAGACAGAAAACAAAGTAACTAAAAAATTTATAGAAGCATTAGAGTCTAAAATATATAAATTTAGTAAAGAAGGAGAAAAGTGTCAGGATGTAGCCAAAGAAATAAAGGGGGTATATAAGTCCTCACTGAAAAGATAACTTTTGAGTGAAAATGGGTAAAGCAAAACAGATACCAGTGTGACTGTTTGTTGCTGTTGTTCAGTCACTCAGTCCTGTCCACCTCTTTGCAACCCAATGAACTGCAGCATACCAGGCTTCCCTGTCCTTCACCATCTACAGGATGCTTGCTCAAACTTATGTCCATCAAGTCTGTGATGCCATCCAACCATTTCATCCTCTGTTGACCCCTTCTCCTCCTGCCTTCAATCTTTCCCAGCATCAGAGTCTTTTCCAATGAATCAGCTGTTCACATCAGGTGGCCAAAGTATTGAAGTTACAGCTTCGACACCAGTCCTTCCAGTGAATATTCAGGACTAATATCCTTTAGGATTGACTGGTTTGATCTCCTTGCAGCCCAAGGGACTCACAAGAGTCTTTTCCAACACCATAGTTCAAAAAATTCGATCCTTCAGTGCTCAGCCTTTTTATGGTCCAACTCTCACATCCATACATGACTACTGAAACAACCATAGCTTTTACTAGATGGATTTTTGTTGGCAAAGTAATGTCTCTGCTTTTTAATATGCTGTCTAGGTTTGTCATAGCTTTTCTTCCAAGAAGCAACCATTGTTTTAATTTTGTGACTGCAGTCACCATCTGCAGTGATTTTGGAACCCAAAAAAGAAACTCTGTCTCTACTTCCACTGTTTCTGTCTATTTGCCATGAAGTGATGGAACCAGATGCCATGATATTAATTTTTTGAATGCTGAATTGAGTTTTAAGCCAGCTTTTTGACTCTCCTCTTTCACGTTCATCAAGAAGCTCTTTAGTTCCTCTTCACTTTCTGTCATAAGGGTGGTGTCATCTGCATATCTGAGGTTGTTGATATTTCTCCCTGGAATCTTGACTACAGCTTGTGCTTCCTTCAGCCCAGCGTTTCTCATGATGTACTCTGCATACAAGTTAAATAAGCAGGGAGACAATATACAGCCTTGACATACTCCTTTCCCAATTTGACACCAGTCTGTTGTTCCATGTCTGGTTCTAACTCTTACTTCTTGACCTGCATACTGGTTTCTCAAGAGGCAAGTAAGGTGGTCTGGTATTCCCATCTCTTCAAGAATTTTTCACAGTATGAGGGAAGGGCATTTCATATAAAAGCAAAGCAAATACAAAGGCTCTGAGGTACAGCTCTGTCTATGTGCTTCAGAGATCAACAAAGAAACTTGTGTGGTCAGAGTGGAATTAAGGAAGACAATAGTGGTAGAAACTAAAGTCAGGGAGACAACAGGGATGATAGTAATACAGGGCCTGGTAGGAGGTGGAGAATATGTGTGAAGAGGATGATATGAACTAAATTATACTTTACACAGTGTCTATCTGATTCATTGAAAATAGGCCAAAGGAGGCAAGAACAGAAGCAGGAAGATCAGATAGGAGTCTTTCGCATTAATCCAGACACATGACTCAGGAGTTATAGTGAGGATGGTAAGAATGAGACAAATTCAGGATATATTTTGAAGGGCAGAATCAGTTGGATTTATGACAAATTCTGAGGAGGCCTTACAAATAGCTGTGAAAAGAAGAGAAGCGAAAGCAATGGAGAAAAGGAAAGATATTCTCATTTGAATGCAGAGTTCCAAAGAATAGCAAGGAGAGATAAGAAAGCCTTCCTCAGTGATTAATGCAAAGAAATAGAGGAAAACAACAGAATGGGAAAGACTAGAGATCTCTTCAAGAAAATTAGAGATACCAAGGGAATATTTCATGCAAAGATGGGCTCGATAAAGGACAGAAATGGTATGGACCTAACAGAAGCAGAAGATATTAAGAACAGGTGGCAAGAATACACAAAAGAATTGTACAAAAAAAGATCTTCATGACTCAGATAGTCACAATGGTATGATCACTCATCTAGAGCCAGACATCTGGAAATGTGAAGTCAAGTGGGCCTTAGAAAGCATCACTAAAAACAAAGCTAGTGGAGGTGATGGAATTCCAGTTGAGCTATTTCAAATCCTAAAAGATGATGCTGTGAAAGTGCTACACTCAATATCCAGCAAATTTGGAAAACTCGGCAATGGCCACAAGACTGGAAAAGGTCAGTTTTCATTCCAATCCCAAAGAAAGGTAATGCCAAAGAATGCTCGAACTACTGCACAATTGCATTCATCTCACACGCTAGTAAAGTGATGCTCAAAATTCTCCAAGCCAGGTTTCAGAAAAACATGAACCATGAACTTCCAGATGTTCAATCTGGTTTTAGAAAAGGCAGAGGAACCAGAGACCAAATTGCCAACATCTGCTGGATCATCAAAAAAACAAGAGAGTTGCAGAAAAACATCTACTTCTGCTTTATTGACTATGCCAAAGCCTTTGACTGTGTGGATCACAATAAACTGTGGAAAATTCTGAAAGAGATGGGAATACCAGACCGTCTAACCTGTCTCTTGAGAAACCTGTATGCAGGTCAGGAAGCAACAGTTAGAATTAGACATGGAAAAACAGACTGGTTCCACATAGGAAAAGGAGTATGTCAAGGCTGTATATTGTCATTCTGCTTATTTAACTTGTATGCAGAGTACATCATGAGAAACGCTGGGCTGGAAGAAGCACAAGCTGGAATCAAGATAGCTGGGAGAAATAGCAATAACCTCAGATATGCAGATGACACCACCCTTATGGCAGAAAGTGAAGAGGAACTAAAAAGCCTCCTGATAAAAGTGAAAGAAGAGAGTGAAAAAGTTGGCTTAAAGCTCAATATTCAGAAAACTAAGATCATGGCATCTGGTCCCTTCACTTCATGGGAAATAGATGAGGAAACAGTGCCAGACTTTATTTTTGGGGGCTCCAAAATCATTTCAGATGGTGATTGCAGCCATGAAATTAAAAGACACTTACTCCTTGGAAGGAAAGTTATGATCAACCTAGATAGCATATTGAAAAGCAGAGACATTACCTTACCAACAAAGGTCCGTCTGGTCAAGACTATGGTTTTTCCAGGGTTAATGTATGGGTGTGAGAGTTGGACAGTGAAAAAAGCTGAGCACTGAAGAATTGATGCTTTTTGAACTGTGGTGTTGGAGAAGACTCTTGAGAGTCCCTCGGACTGCAAGGAGATCCAATTAGTCCATCCTAAAGGAGATCAGTCCTGGGTGTTCATTGGAAGGACTGTTGTTGAAACTGAAACTCCAGTACTTTCACCACCTCATGCAAAGAGTTGACTCATTGGAAAAGACCCTAATGCTAGGAAGGATTGGGGACAGGAGGAGAAGAGGACAACAGAGGATGAGATGGCTGAATGGCATCACTGACTTGATGGACATGGGTTTGGGTAGACTCCAGGAGTTGGTGATGGACAGGAAGGCCTGGTATGCTGCGATTCATGGGGTCCAAAGAGTTGGACACTACTGAGCAACTGAACTGATATGTAGAATCCCAGAGAATGAAGAGGCAAGGATAACATGAAAATTTGGACTAGAATAAGTAGATAAATGAATTTTGCATTATGAAGATATGGATGACAACTGTAAGAGCATATTTGGAAGTAGGGAATATAAGCAGATCTACTTGTAAAGTATTAAGTTGTGGTGCCCATTAGGCATTCCTGTGGAACCTCAAGTAAGCACTGTGTGTGTGAAACATTTGGATGCATTTGGAGTTTTAAGTTCAGAGATAGGATACATGGAGAGACCTAAACATAGGCATTGATAAGCATGTAGATAGACGGTGAAGATCTATCTAGAAGTGAAACAGTATGAGATCCCCTGGGGAGTGGAAGAGAATGAATCAAAAAGAGAAACATTTAAGGAGTGAGAAATGCACATTTCAACATGTAGTTATTGGACAGATGGAGATGGTAAAGACATAACTAGAAAAGTAAGAGGAAAGACAGGTAAATGTGCACCTCAGAAGTCAAGTGAAGAAAATATTTCAAGGACAGAGTGATAATCTGTGTCAAATGCTTGTGAGAGGTTAAGTGAGATATTAGAAATAATCTTTAGATTCAGCAATAAGGAAATCATTGGTGACCTTGATAAGAATGATTTCACTGGTGTAGTGGGGATTAAAGGATGATTTGAGTGAGTTAAGTGAGAGAAGAGTAATTGGAAGCAGAAAGCCAGCAAACATAGATGACTCTTTCAAGGAAAAATGAGATCATAGTTAAAGGAGGAATTAGGGACATGAGAGGTTATTATTATCTTTAATATTAGAAAAATAGGGACACAATTATTATCTAATTGAAATAAGCCAATTTAAGGGGGTCTGGTGAGCTACAGAAGAAAGGGGAGAATTGCTGAAGTGTCTCTGAAGAAGGAAGGCAGGGTGGCATGGAGCCACTCATGGAGTATGGAGTATTTGCCTCAGCCAGGAATATCAAGCTCACTTACAGCAAAGAAGAGAAACTATATTTGAGATAAAGGTGGGTGATTAGAGCATGTGGAAATTTCTTCTGATTGCTCTGAAGCAGTATTATTAGGGAAGAGTTAGAATGAAACAGGGGTTTGTGGGAGGATTGAAACTGAGGAAGTACGTAGCACAAACCTTGGAGACTGAGAGAATGGATGGATTGGCAAGGTGGCTGGCAGCCTTAAGCTGTGCCTTGAAAGTAATGATCATGTGTTACGAGTGAAACCAGTCATTGCAAGGGTGCATTTTGTCTCACTTATACCGGCTGCCTGGATTCAGTCATAGAAGTACTCAGAAAGCTTTTCTCACCAAAGTTGTTATTTAGCCAAGTATAACAAAGAGAAAAGGGACCAGGGAGTTGAGGGTACAATAGGTCCTCCACAGGCACGAGCACCACATCTGGAGATTCAACCAACTGGAGATTGATTATTTTTTCTTTATTTAAATTTCAGAAAGTTCCAAAAACAAAATTTGAATTTACTACACATTAACAACTTTTTACATAGCATTTACATTGTATTTGATATTATAAGCAAACTACACATTATTTAAAGTATCTGGGAGGATGTATGCAGATTGTATGGAAATACCATCTCATATATGGGACTTGAGCATCTCAAGATTTTGCTATCTCTGGGGGGAGAGGAGAGAAGAAGCGTTCCTGTAACCAATCCCCTGTGGATACTGGATTCTTAGGGAAGACTGTATTTGAAAATGACAAGTAAATGAGTATAACTATTGGCCATAGATTTTAAACTAGATAAGAGTTTAGGAGAGGAGGTCAGGGATCTAGAGAAAGTGAGAAGGTGGCAGGATCCTGAGGGGGTGGGGGCAGTGAAAATACTCGCAGTTGAGGTAACTGAGGAAGCAAACTTGGAAGAAGGGATGGGGAAGTAATCAGTTAATGGGAGGTTTGAAATTGTGGTAACATACATTTGGATAAGGAAAACATCAAGGTTATAGCCACAGGACTCATTAGCTGATGTCTAGTGGGGCTAAGAAACTGAAAGTGCAGAGGACTGACTGAAAAGATGGTGTGTACACATGGACTGAATCACTAAGTGTGTTACAAACGGTGCTGGACTGAGGAGCAGTAAGGTAAGTCCTCAAAGGATATAGCATACTAGCCAAAGGGATGAGTGGATGGGGCCATGGGTGGTGGCAACAAAAGATGTAACAGATGACACTAGTCTGATGACAGGAGAGTAACAGTTCAGTCTCTTCAAGGAAGAGGAGGATGGACAGAATTATTTGGAAGTGGTCAAAAGTAAATGGTCTAATCCATCTCATCCTTTTCCACAAGGAATGTAAAAGACAAATGTTATATGTGATGGGTCACCAAGGAAAGTAAGGCAGCTTTTAGTTAAATGAGAAAAGTGAAAAGAACTCTGACAGAACAGGTTGAAAAAAGAGAGATGTTTTTGCCAGTTGACCCTTTGTTTCAGAAAAGTGAACGTGGTTCAGGAGCGAGGAGGTGAGAATGAGCCTGGGATGAGTTCCTGGGCTTCTTCTGGTGACTGACCGGAATAGGAGTGAAAGGCACGATAAGGTTAGTCCTCATGGCTCCAAGGCTGTGAGCTATCTTGTCATGTGTTCGGTCACTCAGTCATGTCCGATCTTTGCAACAATCCTATGGACTGTAGTGTGCCTGTCTCCTCTGTCCATGAAAGTTTCCAGGCAAGAACACTGGAGTGCGTTGCCATTTCTTCCTCCAGGGGATCCTCCAGACCCAAGGACTGGACCCACATCTCCTGCATTGGTAGGCAGATTATTTACCGCTGTGCCACCAGGGAAGTACAGTCCTTCTGAGAGAACTCTCGTTTCAGAGAGTGAGCTCTTGTTCAGGAACTTTAAGAGTTCTAGACTCTTAATTCCTAGTCTTATTCCTAAGGCACACCTCCTGAACGCTGCTGCTGTGGCCTGCAAAGGAGTGGCTGACCCTGGTGCTCTGACCCTCCCTGACTCCCATCAGTAGTCTTCAAGGCTGAGGAGACTGGAAAGGCTCAGTCAGCCCTCCTCTTGGGGCCCCTACCCAGCACAGAGGTAGCCTAAGTCATCTACAGATGGTTAGACAGCTGAGTTGGCTTGTGAAGAATTTTAAAGAAAATCCTAACTATACATCCGTATATATTCATTTTATTAGAGTACATACAAAAGTTTCATTCATTAGAGTATATGAAATAGTTACAAAAAAAAAAAAAACTGGAAGGAGGAAATATTGGAAGCCTACAGCTTCAAAAGAGAACTAGCTGGTCTTCTTTGGTTATTAATTCTTTTTTCTGAGTGTTAACACATCAAGTTCAGCCTGAAGAAATGTGAAGTTGGTAATAAATTCTATATGTTTTCCAGATAGGATTACTAAAGAAATTACAGGATAGCCAATTAAATAACAGGGCTTCCCCGGTGGCACTAGTGGTAAAAACCCCTGCCAGTGCAGGAGACATAAGAGATTCAGATTCAGTCCCTGGGTCAGGAAGATCCTCTGGAGGAGGGCACGGCAACCCACTCCAGTATTCTTGCCCAGAGAATCTCAATGGACAGGAGCCTCATGGGCTACTGTTCATAGGGTCGCACCAAGTTGACACAACTGAAGTGACTTTGCTCACACGCACAATTAAATAGTAATTTTTTAAAGTATACGTGTGCCCCATGTGGTCTTTCTCTTTATTGTATTTATACTTGCTATATTTGACAACCTTATCCCTAAGGGAATTTTAGGAGATCAATAGATATGTTCAGATGGCTAACAGTGGTCTATCTTAGAATAACAAGCCCTGTATGCATATGCTTCAAAAATAGTGAAAAGGTTTTAAAGCCTCCTTCTCCCAGGTTACCCATTCTAGGTTTCTCATGTCACCAGTTGAGTTTGAAAGGACACAGAAAAGCTGAAAGTAGCCAACAGTCACCTAAGGTGTTCTCACTCTGCTTTACCGATCCATTACTGTCCTTGCTCTTCAGTAGCTAAGTCGTGTCTGACTCTCTCCGACCCCGAGGACTACAGTATGCTAGGCGTCTCAGTTTTCCCAATACATCCCATTATTTCCAAAGGCTTCACAATTTCAAGGGATGGCTTAGAGAATGACGACAAAAACAGTGCAAGAGATTGGATCTAGTAACCATTAAAAGGTGATTTCAAGGAGATTCCACAGTAATGGGACAAAAAAAAGACACTCTCAGGGATGTGGCACACAAGTATGTTCATGCCCAAAACAATACCCCCATCCTACTGTAGGCCTTTCACAGCACTGGTCTCCCTTGTGGGGCCTCTGCATAACCCTGGATAAATAAATATTCTGGATATTTTCACCCTAACAAATTTTAAAGCAAAAAAATAGAAGATGGAGAAAAATCTTTTCCAATGAAATATTTCAAAATTCCCAATTTAAATGTAAAGAAGTTAGAATACTATATTGTTTGCCACTTGCATTCTACTTACTTAGAGCAAAGATGGTGTTCCTTGATTACTGAAGGCCAGCAGTCACCAGAGCATACCCTGTGTTTTCAACCAAAAATGAAAGGCACATGGGTGGCTGAAACAGAAAGAAGTACATTATATTAAACTCTACTATCAACCCAGAAAGCAGGAGCCAGATGGATAAATCAGAACAGACTTCAAATAATCACCCTGTATGAACCTGCAAATTTATCCACATGCCTATCTCAAAAGCTAACACATTTCATGCTCTTTCTCATATTTAAATCTAGATAAGTGAATTTCCAATATCCTTTGAGGATGCAGCTGTTGTTTAACACTGTGATTTCATATTTATACAGCTCCTCTCATCATAGGATCTTAGACCATTTTACCAGCATAATTCAGTATTAATAACCATAAAAAAACAATAATTTCAGCTACAGTATTCTACTGGGCAACTAGTCAGGAACACATTTATTTTCCTGACATTTGAAAGTCCCTGTTTTAACCTCAAGGAGAAAATACCACCAAATCTTCTGATCCCCCAGAGGAAAATAAAAATAATTAAGGCCAGCTGACAGGACAAAAGAATGATGTTTCGAGAAAAACTCCACTTGCAGCAACATCTAGAAAACCTTTTATGTGTTTCCAGAAAGAGGAGATCAGTTTGTTAATGTGGTAAAAATTGTTGACAACATTTATATAGGAAAGGAAACCAAGATTTTTGCACAGATTAGGCTACTAGGATTAATTTGTATTTTTTAATTAATGTGACAACTCCCCAAAATAGAAAGAACTACAAGCAAGAAAATAAGCAAGTGTACCTATTCTGTCTTATAACCAAGAATACCATGTTGTGTGTGTGAAAATTAACGTAAAATTTGGCAGATTCTCACCAGATGCAGAGAATGATTTTTAAGCAGTTCAAATAATTAGGATAACTAGGCCTCATTAAATGACACTGTGCCTGTCACTCTCTTACAGCACAGTTTGTTTTGGTTGATTGGCATATCGAAGTTCTTGGTGCTGAATCTTTTGTCCCATTTTAAAATGAAATCTACTCTTGAAAGTTTCTTTCTCTTTTCTTTGTTTTAAATCATCCACACATCAAACTTGCTCCCCACAGGTGGAAGTCATTCACTCAAATCGGGTCAGGAACTGAAGAAGTAGCATGCTAGAAAGATAAACTGAACCCTGGACATCATTAGACACTGTGGGATTACTAAGTAGCTCCAGAAAAATAAAAGAATTGTATTTCCATGTCACAGTGATCCGAGATGGATTTAGGACAAGACGAGGCAAGTAATAAGGATGTCTGTTGAATGTCATGAATCCTACTAAATCAATTAGTTGCTAAGATATAGAAGATTTTCCCTACCCTCTTCCTCACCCCCAGTGCTACAAAGGCCATGAAGTTAACAAGCACAAGGCACTGGAGTCCTCTGCCAGTGCTCAGATGCTGCAGGGGGCTCCTAAATGGAAAATCACTCTGATTGTGGCAGAACAATTTGAGAAGGCAAGTGCCATCCACAATACTGACCCTCTCTGCTAAAGCTCAGAAAAAACCCTAAGTGTTTATCCCATTCTAAAGACACAATTAGCTCAAGTTTTTATCTCCACATCTGAAGAGCTTAAATCAGACTAGTACCCCATGAGCATTTCTGTTGGAGAAAAGGAGGATGAAGTCCCACACTGGGTTAGTTCCTTTTTTCTTCCATTAACTGGCTTTTTGAATAAGCAGCAATTAATCACCCACCTCTGCCTACAAAGACAAAATTAGAGCTTTGTATTCTAACACTACTTGATGAGTATTTAGGGTAAAGAAATAGCAATATGGTCAGCATCTTCAGCATCAAAATAATAGCTTATGCAGAGTGTCATGAACAAGCAATTTTTTTTTTATCTCGACAAGAGTTTTTTCAGCACAAATCATTAAAAAAAAAGCTGTTGAATCATCTTTGAAGAGGTATAAAGTACAAATTAATACATTGCTAGTGATCTCATCAAACAAGTGCAAAGAACATTCAACCAAAAGGGTGTTGCCCATTAGTGTTACTATAAGAGACTACACTTGATCTTGTACTACACTGTATTCTTTCACTGAATTCTCCAAATATTTGTCTCTTGAAGAGAAATCTAATTTTTTCAAATTTTCAAAATTTCTATGGAAACTCATCTCATCTGATGAATAAGAGCCCCTAAACTGACCACAATGAAAAAATATTCCTTGGTGAGGACCATCGTTATCACATTCACTCAGACTGAGAAATTGCCCTGTGTAAGATACCAAGATGGAAAGGTACAACTTAGAATACATGTGTAACCTAACCACCCTACCCATTAAGGAGCTTAAGGTCTACTGGGGAGAGAAAAGCAGATACCTGGGCAATTGCAGAATACCTCAAATGATTTACAGAGTGATTTAAGAGCACCTCAAAAGGAATGATTAATGAGAAAATTGGCTGAGAATGTTGAATTTAATCTGGGCCTTGAGAGATGAGTAAATGAGTAACAGAAGAAATCAGTGATGGATGGAAAGGAGGTTCTTGTGAAGCAAATATGAGAGCAAAGCCACAACAAGCAAGAAAGTTCAGAGTGTGTTTATGATGCCACAATTATCCTGTTGTAAGTCAAGGCTTATGTGCAAAATAAGAGGCTTGAAAAATAGAAAAGTGCTCATCAAAAAATGTACCACTGGATAGGACTTGAGAGAATATATGATTCTACTCTCTTCTTTCACAGCTGAAGAAACAAAAAGCAGCTAGTCTAAACTGCAATGTCCCAAGGATCACTAGACCTAGCCAGAAGTCAACCCAAATCTGCCAAACAGTTCCCTTTGCACAACTCCACATGTAGGTTGGCATCACCTTGTGGAAGGCTGTCCTTGAAAGCAACAGTGAGTATGAAGTATTTGAGCAGGAGAATGATATGATCAGATATGTATACAGTATAGAAAACTCTGAAAGCAGGTAGAAGAGACTGGAGAGAGAAATACTGATGACAAATCTTCCATAGCCATCAAAGTTGGAGAATTATCTGTGATGACCAAAATAGAAAGGAAGCAGGGGATTCAAGTGTCATTTCAAGAATAAAATTGCTGCAACTTGGTGATAAGAGAGAGAAAAGAATTACAGATGATGAGAAAGCTTTAGAACTTGAGTAAAGCGCAATATCCTATCACCTGAGAAAGGAAAAGGAGAAAAAAGAAAAGACTTAGAGGGATAAAATATTTAACTCTCTGTTCTCCAGTCTTGGTGAAACATTCAATTGCTCATTAGAAACTAGGATCTAAGTCTCTGCCCAAGTTTCTGGCCCCCAGAGAATACATGCAAAGATCAAAGAGAGAAGAGGTTAAAAAGCAGCTTTATTAATGACTGGTAAAGAACAACAGCAAAATGTTAAGTTTGGGGACACTGTACATTGGAGATGTACAAAAAGAACTTTTATTTTTCACCTGAGTTGATTGTTTGGGATGCGGAGTAATTTGTCTACAGGGCAAACCCTGAGTCAACTTCCAGACAGCATTAAGGGATCCAGTTCAGTTCAGTTGCTCAGTTGTATCCAACGCTTTGCAGCCCCATGGACTGAAGCATGCCAGGCTTCCCTGTCCATCACTCACTCCCTGAGTTTACTCAAACTCATGTCCATTGAGTCAGTGATGCCATCTAACCAACGCATCCTCTGTTGACCCCTTCTCCTCCCACCTCCAATCTTTCCTAGAATCAGCTTTTCAAATGAGTCAGCTCTTCACATCAAGTGGCCAAATTACTGGAGTTTCAGCTTTGGCATCAATCCTTCCAATGAACATTCAGGACTGATTTCCTTTATGATAGATAGGTTGGCTCTCCTTGCAGTCAAAAGGACTTTCAAGAGTCTTCTCCAGCATCACAGTTCAACAGCATCAATTCTTCAGTGCTCAGCTTTCTTTATAGTCCAACTCTCACATCCATACATGACCATTGGAAAAACCATAGCTTTGACTAGACTGCATAGCACTGGAGTGACTTTGAGGAGATACTCCCTGTCCAAGGGCCAAGGAGAAGCCCCTATTGAGAAGACAGTAGGAGGGATGAAATTGCTTTTAGAATCAAACCCCACACCCGCCAGAGATGCTCAGAGGGCGCAAATAAACCTTGTAGCACACCAGGACCCACAGACCCCACAGAGACTGAGACAGAACTGTGTTTGAGCATCTCCTGAGGAAATACAGGTCAGCAGTGGCCTACCCCAGGGGCAGGGGTTCTGAATGCAGTGGACCTGGGTATGGCAAGAGCCCTCTTGGAGGAGATCACCATTAGCCCCTTCATAGAGAACCCAGAACTTCCACAGGACTGGGGAAACAGACTCTTGGAGGACACAAACAAAACCTTGCACACCAGGACCCAGGAGAAAGGAGGAGTGACCCCGCAAGAGACTGACCCAGACTTGCCATGAGTGTCCAGGAGTCTCTGGCAGAGGCATGTGGTGGAGGTGGCCTGCTGCAGGGTTGGGGGCACTGAGTGCCTCCTCTTGAAGGAGGTTGCCATTATCTTCATTACCTCCACCATAGTCTGGCCTCAGATCAAATAACAGGTTAGGTCAAACCCTGCCCATCAACAGAAAATTGGATTAAAGATTTACTAAGCAGGAGGTGGGAGGGGGATTCTGGAAGGGGAACACATGTACACCCATGGCAGATTCATGTCGATGTATGGCAAAACCAACATGATAATATAAAGAAAATTAAAATAAATAAATTAAATTAAAAAAATAAAATAAAGATTTCCTGAGCATGGCCCTGCCCACCAGAACAAGACCCAGTTTTCCCCTCAGTTAGTCTCTCCCATCAGGAAGCCTCCATAAGCCTCTTATCCTTCTCTGTCAGAGGGCAGACAGAATGAAAACCACAGTCACAGAAAACTAACCAATCTGTTAACACAGACCATGGCCTTGTCCAACTCAGTGAAGCTATGAGCCATGCTGTGTGAGGCCACCCAAGATGGGCGGGTTATGGTGGAGAGGTCTGGCAGAATATGGTCCACTGGAGAAGGGAAAGGCAAACCATTTCAGTATTCTTGCCTTGAGAAACCCATGAACAGTATGAAAAGGCAAAAAGATAGGACACTGAAAGATGTACTCTTATGTCAGTAGGTGCCCAATTTGCTACTGGAGATCAGTGGAGAAATAACTCCAGAAAGAATGAAAAGGCTGAGCTAAAGTGAAAATAATACCCAGTTGTGGATGTGACTGGTGATGGAAGCACGGTCCAATGCTGTAAGGAACAATATTGCATAGGAACCTGGAATGCTAGGTCCATGAATCAAGGTAAATTGGAAGTGGTCAAACAGGAAATGGCAAGAATGAACATCACATCACATTTTAGGAATCAGAGAACTAAAATGGACCAGAATGGGTGAATTTGATTCAGATTACCATTATATCTACTATTGTGAGTAAAAATCCCTTAGAAGAAATAGAGTTTCCCTCATAGTCAACAAAAGAGTCTAAAATGCAGTACTTGGGTTCAGTCTCAAAAATGACAGAATGATCTCTGTTTGTTTCCAAGGCAAACTATTCAATACCACAGTAATCCAAGTCTATGCCCCAAGTGCTAATGCTGAAAAAGCTGAACGGTTCTATGATGTGACCTACAAGACCCTCTAGAGCAATATTGCATAGGAACCTAGAATGTTAGTCCATGAATCAAGGCAAATTGAAAGTCAAACAGGAGATGGCAAGAGTGAACATTGACACTAAGTGATACTTCAGCACTTACATGAAGATAGACTGCAGATGAGAATCCCTCCCCATAAGAGTCGACAAAGGAAAAGAAAGTCTTCTGCCTGGTTCCTTATTTTGAGAATGGTAGCTCCATCCTCTAATAAATGATTGTCCAGTGAGCATCAAGCTTTGACCAAGCTGAATAACTCATCTTCCTCCTCAAAGCAAACTGAGAGAACCATAAGCTTCCTTCCAGCATGCCTCTGCAAATGTCAGATTTCCAACCAAGTAAAAAGAAAAGAGCTTCTTGTTCTATATCCTAAGGCAGAGACTTGGAAGTCACTTTCAACAGCATTCCCTTCTCCCGAAACAGTTGACTGATCCTGAAATCCAATCAGTTTCATCTCCTGAACACAGCTCAACTCTATCCACACTTGCCCATCCACATTGGTATTGTTTTCATGTTTCCTTAGATCAGTACAGTAGCATCTCCCAAACAATGTCATAATCTGTGGCTTCACAACTTTCCATTTCATTCTTTACAATACTGAGAGATACTAAAATGCAATAAAGGAACTTCCCTGGTGAACCAATGGTTAAGACGCCACGTTTCAAATGCAGGAGGTATGTGTTCAATCTCTGGTTGGGGAACTAAGATCCTACAGCACAGCCACAAAAAAAACAATTAATAAATGCAATGTAATTCTCCTCTCACTTAAAGCTCTCCACGTGCTCTAAGTCATTTGGATAATATCCAAATACTTGACAGTATTAAATGTATTGCAATTATTTGTCATCAAATTCTTCTGTCTTACTAGATTCTGGGTTCTTTTATTGCAGGAACCATGTCTAATTTATTGCTTCAAAGCCTAGCAATGTGTTGAAGTGTTCAAAAATGTATTTTGACCTGTACAAAATCCTTCCGTATTTGAGCCTGCCTATTTCTCTAACCATGTGTCCTACCTGTCACAGCTTCATCAGTTCCTGCCTACCTTTCATACAAGTTTTAATTCCAAGTATATCAAACTATTTGTTAGTAACTGAGCATTTCTTTGCTCTTTCTCCTCACATTTGCATGAGGAGAAATGTGAGAATTTCTCTTTGCCTCTTTCCTTCATTTTCTCTTTTTCTCCCAGATATATTCCTATATATTATCTATATTTCATAATATCAGCTTATGCTCCTTTCCTCTAAATAGATTCTCCCATCAATCCTTTCCTTTGCACCACTGGGCCCAGAGTGAGTAGAAAACCCTTCCCATAGCTATCTATGCATGTCTCTATCTCTGCATTTATCAAACTGCTTTTTAACGGTTATTTATCTTCTTCTTTTCCTATATAGATGAGAAAACAAAAAACAACGCAGGCCATATCAGTAAACAAAGGATGTTGAGACATCAAGGCATCCCATTACAGCTGCCCAGATGGTGAGCCCTGAGGGAAGTCAGGATGAGAAAACACTGGACTCTGGCCACAGACAACTGAGGTGCCTGTCAAAGGGATGATTTCGGGGGCTCAGGCCCTTCCATATTCCCATATACATAGAAAAGCACTAAATTACTTAGGTTGAGATATCTGCTTTGCTTTCATTAACATTACCCTTGAACTTTGGATGTTCCAAAACTTTGGATGTTGCAAAAACTCCTACATATCCTGACTGCCCCAACCTTGTCTTTTTGGAGCAGTCTCAGTTATCTGAGATGCTGTGTTCCAGCTTAAAAAGCAAAAGTGTTAATCACTCAGTTGTGTCTGACTCTTTGGGATCCCATGGACTGTAGCCCACGTAATTCTCCAGGCAACAATATTGGAGTGGGTAACCATTCTCCAGGGGATCTTCCCAACCCAGTGATCAAACCCAGGGATGCCTCAGACTTAAGATCTCTTGGTCTCTTTTGTCCACTGAATAAAACATAATTCTCAATTTTTTAACTGTAATTTTTTTTTAGTTGACAGACACTCTCTCCTGTATAAAAGCTAAGATGCAGGCACAGGTCTTCATGCGGATGATACATACAGAGATTTGGTAACTGTAGAATGAAAAGAGGGAGGGAGGGAGAGAGGAAATGAAAGGATAAAGCAAGGAAAGGAAAAAGAAACTCAGTATTTTACATATTCAATTTTTCAACAGAATATTCATTGGAAATGTCCAACAGATTGACAGGGTGGAGTGGATAGAAGGCTGAACATCTATTTCCCTGTCTTCCTAATAAATACTTTGTTTGACCAAACTTTCAGAAACAATTCAGTAACTAGAGAGTTCATTCTAAATTGCATTTCAAGTTGTTAGGAGAGAGTAAAAACAAATCTTTTAGGAAAAGCCATGTTTTATTAAATATTTAACTTTCTCCTAAGGCTTATGCAAGTCAGAAAAGGTCTGCTATTCAATTAAATGGTGCAACTATAAAAAGTAAATAAGGTCAAATTTGCCTATATTTATGAATTATTTGACAATTCCCCCTACTGCTGGAAGAGTATTACTTCCCTCCAAATACTGTCTGGTTACCGCCTTCCCTCTGGGCATTTCATAGCCACGGTCAGAATCATGAAAAACAACATTCCAAATATTAAACTATGCTCTATTTTTTTCTCTGATGAAAGACAAGAGTCCTTCAAAACATTCTTACAGGAACAAACAAGAACACATGAAATACTTACAAAATAAAACCATTATAGTTTAATAAGTCAAACCTGGATGAAGAGCTTAGGACAATAAGAGATATCTAGATTCGTTTAAAGTACTATGCAAGTAAGATGTAAGAAAACAAGAAACTTTATTCTGCAAAGTTCTGCTTTCAGCACTTCTGCTTCTTTGGAGAAGAAAGCAAAACAAGGAAAATTAAGATTCCTCTCAATGATTGCAAATATATAATGGGGCTGATGCTTCCACTCAACTTGTTTTGTCTTTTCCTTGTCTATTCTCATTTTCATGACAAACCTATCTGATTAGGGTTCTACATTCAGCCCATAAACGTTTGGTGGTGGTTTAGTCGTTAAGTCGTGTCCGACTCGACCCCTTGGACTGTAGCCTGCCAGGATTCTCTGTCCAGGGAATTCTCCAGGCAAGAATACTGGAGTGGGTTGCCATTTCCTTCTCCAGGGGATCTTCCCAACCCAGGGATCAAACCTAGGCTTCCTGCACTGCAGGCAGATTCTTTACCAACTGAGCTATGAAGGAGGCCCCATGGCTCATAAATGTTTATTGTATGTCTATTATATAAACACAATGGTTAACAAAACTCAATCCTTGCCCTGAAGGTAATTTAAAGAACCAAAGACAAAGTCATAAAGTGCAATAAAAGCTAAACTGAGGAAGCAAGTAGAAAGAGAAAATAACCTTGTCTGGGGGAGGGACTAGAGTGAGGACTTCCAGGTGGAGGTAACTGCTAAACTGGCATAACCAAGCAAAGAATAGCGGCTTAGCAGTAGGGCAAAGTAATCAGAGGACAGAGTGGACGTTTTTCATTTGAGGGAACATTTGCAAAAGAAAAAAAAGGCATATTTGTAAGGGATTTACCAATGTTTTGGTATCTTGTAATTTATATTGTAATGAAAGAAAAGACAGGAGATGAAATAGAAAAGACCAAAACACCAAAATCATGAAAAGTCTGAAAGGACAAGTAAAGGGTTGGGATCTTATTTGGAGGACTGTGAGTTATACTAGAGAGTTCTAATCACATCATCTGGGTTTTAGAGAGACCACAGACTATTAGAGCTTGGAGATAGTTTAAAGACTGATCACCTGGGTAAGAGGTGATGATGGCCCAACTCATGAGAGCAGTGATGTGTGATAGATGTGGAGACATTGGGATGCTCTTGGGGGCAAGAAGCTGTAGCAGAACTTGATATGTAGGCTTGGGGAGTTAAAAAGGAAGAAAGTGTTATCTGGGTGTTTTAATATCGTGTCTTTTTTTTTCTTCTTTTTTAACATGATCCATGAAAATTATGCCTGGGTCAGGAAGACCCCTGGAGAAGGGTTAGGCTACTCACTCCAGTATTCTTGGGCTTCCCTGGTGGCTCAGATGGTAAAGAATCCACCTGCAATGCAGGATACCTGGGTTCAGTTCCTAGGTTGGGAAGATCCCCTGGAGGAGGGCATGGCAACCCGCAGCAACCCAATTCAGTATTCTTGCCTAGAGAATACCCAAGGACAGAGGAACCTGGTGGGCTACAACCTATGGGGTCACAAAGAATCGAACATGACTGAGCGATTAAGCACAGCTCGTGAAATCTATGCACTGCACTACTAGTCGTTAAATACCTATGAAGTCATGGAAGGCAGCTGTGTGGAACACACTCAGTTGTTTACACTGAAGAGTTAAGGATAGTGATAGAAAGAAATGAAACATCCTGCTCAATTAACAGAAAGTTTCTCACTTCTCTAGGAAAATAGGATATTCAATGTTATACTTAGGAAGATGAATGAAAATTATTTGAAAAGGTAAGGAGAACAAACACTGAGGTTTGTGATCATGATTCTCCATAAAATTACTAAACCAGTCATAAGATTATAAACTAGTCATAAATGTCTCCATGAATCTGATGTGTTTCAGAATTTATCTCTGTTGTTTCAAAACAAAAGAAGTCTCTGTTAATATGATTATTATTTCATAGGAGTTCACATCTCATATTTCTTTTATTGAACCTACAATTCAAACAAACCTCAAATCTACTCATGAAACTTCAGGGTTTTTTTCCCCCAAAATCTGAGAATAGACTGAAATTCTTTCCACGTTTGCATGAAATCTATACAGGAAATATAGTTCCATATTAAGAGATTTGTCAACCAAAGATAAACACAAGCAAATTTCAAAATGTTCCAAGGAACCATCCATATCTTATTTTTTTTTTTACTACCTCAGCCATGAGACAAATAAGAGAAAAGAAAAAGTACTGTATGTATGCCTTGACCAAACAGAGGAATAACAGTGAAAATCTAAACATACCACTCTGATAGTCTCCTTTAAGGAAATAAAAGTAGACTTCTGAAAAGTTAGAAGTGCCGTGAGGAACTAAAATGATTAGTTATTTTACAAGAAGGGAGAGGAGGGAAGGAAACTGTTCATAAGCAAAAATCTTCCCCAAGGCCCACAAAACAAACTAACAAACATAATACTCAGGGGAACTTTATTCTTTTACTGCTCTTCTCTGAATGGTCAGAAGTACAAATCTAGTAAATGTATGTTGATAGGTTTGAGTCTGTGAAAAACAGTATCTTAGCATTACAACCCTTGGCAATAATCCAGCGAATATAGAACCAAACCAGAAATTTCTCCAACAGTTACAACAGAGCCACACAGCAAAGATCAGAAATATTTTAAGTTCCTCTGAGTAGTATTTATTGCCACCACATCCCTAATGAAAGAAATTGCCTTAAATTTTTGAGATGAATTTTTTTAAAAAAATATTTTTATTCCTGCTTTTTGGAGGGTTTTTTTTTTTACATAAATGGATGTTAAATTTTGTCAAAGGCTTTCTCTGCATCTATTGAGATAATCATGTAGTTATTATCTTTCAATTTGTTAATGTGGTGTATTACATTGATTGATTTGTGAATACTGAAGAATCCTTGCATCCCTGGGATAAAGCCTACTTGATCATGATGTATGATCTTTTTAATGTGTTATTGGATACTATTTGCTAGAATTTTGTTAAGGATTTTTGCATCTATGTTCATCAGTGATATTGGCCTGCAGTTTTCTTTTTTTGTGGCATCTTTGTCGGGTTTTGGAATTAGGGTGATGGTGGCCTCGTAGAATGAGTTTGGAAGTTTACCTTCCTCTGCAGTTTTCTGGAAGAGTTTGAGTAGAATAGGTGTTAGCTCTTCTCTAAATTTTTGGTAGAATTCAGCTGTGAAGCCATCTGGTCCTGGGCTTTTGTTTTTTGGAAGGTTTCTGATTATGGTTTCAATTTCTGTGCTTGTGATGGGCCTATTAATATTGTCTATCTCTTCCTGGTTTAGTCTTGGGAAATTGTACTTTTCTAGGAATTTGTCCATTTCATCCAGGTTGTCCAGTTTATTTGCATATAGATGCTGATAATAGTCTCTTATGATCCTTTGTACATACCTCAACATAATAAAAGCTATATATGACAAACCCACAGCAAACATTATCCTCAATGGTGAAAAACTGAAAGCATTTCCCCTGAAGACAGGAACAAGACAAGGGTGCCCACTCTCACCACTACTTTTCAACATAGTTTTGAAAGTCTTGGCCACAGCAATCAGAGCAGATAAAGAAATTAAAGGAATCCAGATTGGAAAAGAAGAAGTAAAACTCTCTCTGTTTGCAGATGACATGATCCTCTACATTGAAAACCCTAAAGACTCTACTAGAAAATTACTAGAGCTAATCAGTGAATATAGTAAAGTTTCAGGATACAAAGTCAACACACAGAAATCCCTGGCATTCCTATACACTAACAATGAGAAAACAGAAAGAGAAATTAAGGAAACAATTCAATTCACCATCGAAACAAAAAGAATAAAATACTTAGGAGTATTTCTACCTAAAGAAACAAAAGACTTGTATACAGAAAACTATAAAACACTGATGAAAAAATCAAAGAGGACACAAACAGATGGAGAAATGTGCCGTGTTCATGGATTGGAAGAATCAATATAGTGAAAATGAGTATACTACCCAAAGCAATCTATAGATCCAATGCAATTCCTATCAAGCTACCAGAGGTCTTTTTCAGAGAATTAGAACAAATAATTTCACAATTTGTATGGAAATACAAAAAACCTTGTATAGCCAAAGCAATCTTGAGAAAGAAGAATGGAACTGGAGGAATCAACCTACCTGACTTTAGGCTATACTACAAATCCACAGTCATTAAGACAGTATGGTACTGGCACAAAGACAGAAATATAGATCAATGGAACAGAATAGAAAGCCCAGAGATAAATACACGCATCTATGGACACCTTATCTTTGACAAAGGAGGCAAGAATATACAATGGAGAAAAGACAACCTCTTTAACAAGTGGTGCTGGGAAAACTGGACAGCTACTTGTAAAAGAATGAAACTAGAACACTTTCTAACACCATACACAAAGATAAACTCAAAATGGATCAAAGATCTAAGCATAAAACCAGAAACTATAAAACTCCTAGAGGATAACATAGGCAAAACACTCTCCGACATAAACCAAAGCGGGATCCTCTATGACCCACCTCCCAAAATACTGGAAATAAAAGCACGAATAAACAAATGAGACCTAATTAAAATTAAAAGCTTCTGCACAACAAAGGAAACTATAAGCAAGGTGAAAAGACAGTCTTCAGAATGGGAGAAAATAATAGCCAATGAAGCAACGGACAAACAGTTAATCTCAAAAATATACAAGCAACTCCTGCAGCTCCATTCTAGAAAAATAAACAACCCAATCAAAAAGTGGGCCAAAGAACTTAACAGACATTTCTCCAAAGAAGACATAAAAATGGCTAACAAACACATGAAAAGATGCTCAACATCACTCATTATCAGAGAAATGCAAATCAAAACCACAATGAGGTACCACTTTACACCAGTCAGAATGGCTGCCATCCAAAAATCTACAAGCAATAAATGCTGGAGAGGATGTGGAGAAAAGGGAACTCTCTTACACTGTTGGTGGAAATGCAAACTAGTACAGCCACTATGGAAAACAGTGTGGAGATTCCTTTAAAAACTGCAAATAGACCTGCCATATGACCCAGCAATCCCACGCTGGGCATACACAGCGAGGAAACCAGAATTGAAAGAGCCACATGTACCCCAATGTTCATCGCTGCATTGTTTACAATAGCCAGGACATGGAAGCAACCTAGATGCCCATCAACTGACAAATGGATAAGAAAGCTGTGGTACATATACACAATGGAATATTACTCAGCATTAAAAAAAATTGATTTGAATCAGTTCTACTCAGGTGGATGGAACTGGAGCCTATTCTCCAGAGTGAAGTAAGCCAGAAGGAAAAACAACAATACTAACGCATATATATGGAATTTAGAAAGATGGCAGCAAGAACCCTGCATGCGAGACAGCAAAAGGAACGCAGACGCATAGAACAGACTCGTGGACTCTGTGGATGAGGGCAAGGGTGGGATGATATGGGAGAATGGCATTGAAACATGTTAATTATCATATGTAAAATCAATCGCCAGCCCAGGATTGATGCTCGGGGCTGATGCACCGAGATTTCCCAGGGGGAGGGAATCGGGAGGGAGGAGGGAGGGGGGTTCTGGAGGGGGAGCATATGTAAACCCATGGCGATTTCATGTCATTGTATGGCAAAACCAATTAAAAAAAAATACAAACAGGTTGAAAATTTTTTTTAAAAAAAAGTATTTTTAGAGGTTTAAGAAATTAGACAAATTCTTACCTTGATCTAGCACCCACCTTGGACGGATAAAGGCCCCTGTGATGATTACCTTATGTGGAAAAAGTATCTTGAAAGATGTGATTAAACTAAAGGTTTCAGATGGAAAGATGATCCTGGGTTATGAGGTTATCTGGGTAGCTCATAAATGCTATCCCAGTGTCTCTGCAGAGAGAGGCAGAGGGAGATTTGACTCAGAAGATGTGATGTCATCACAGAGGCAGAGAATGGAGTGATGTAGCCAGAAGCCAAGGAATCACTGAGTCACCAGGAGCTAGAAAAGGTCAGAAACAAGGCTGCCCTGGAGCCTCCAGACCAAAGGAGCTAGAAAAGGTTAGAAACGAGGCTGCCCTGGAGCATCCAGACCAAACTCCGCCTACTTACTGCTGTTCAGTCACCAAGTCATGTCCAACTCTTTGCAACCCCATGGACCACAGCACGCCAGGCTCCCCTGTTCTTCAGCATCTCCCAGAGTTTGCTCAAACTCATGTTCATTGAGTCAGTGATGCCATCCAACCATCTCATCCTCTATCATCCCCTTCTCCTCCTGCCTTCAATCTTTCCCAGAATCAGGGTCTTTTCAAATGAATCAGCTCTTTGCATCAGGTGGCCAAAGTATTGGAGTTTCAGCTTCAGCTTCAGTGTTTCCAATGAGTATTCAGGGTTGATTTCCTTTCAGATTGACTGGTCTGATCTTCTTGCAGTCTAAGGGACTCTCACGAGTCTTCTCCAGCACCACAGTTCAAAAACATCTATTCTTCAGCGCTCAGCCTTGCTTATGGTCCAACTCTCACACCGGTGCATGACTACTGGAAAAATCATACCTTTGACTATACAGACTGCTCTTGGCAGATTGATGTCTCTGCTCTTTAATACGCTGTCTAGGTTTGTCATAGCTTTTCTTCCGAGGACAAGCATCTTTTAATTTCAAGGGTGCTGATATGGGTGATGCTGATTTCAGACTTCTGGTCTACAGAATTGTAAGAGAATAAGTGTATCTTGTTTTAAGCCACCAGGTTTGATGTGACTTACACCAGGTGTCATAGGAAGCTCAAACAGACACCTTGGCTCCAGTGGGGGAGTGAGACGCTTCTCATCTCTCCGTTTTCCATTCATCAGTTCTCCTACACACTTCACTTGCAGCCTTGGGCGTGTTACCTTGTAAAAGAGGCAGAGCTTTGACTGGTCTAACTGAAGATGGTCTCCAGGGTGTCCTTACACCAAAGGAAGTTGAAACTTCTGTGCCATCAGAACATCTAAGCCCCCCTCAGGAGCAGCGTTAGGCAGTGGGTACTCCATCCTTCTCAATCCAATTCCTGCTGCCAGCTATCTCTGAAACCATTCTAGTAACAAGTCAGTTTGTATGACTCACTGATAAGTAGAAATCAGAAGCCAAGTGTGAGCTGGTGGGAACACTCCTGGAGAAGTAGGCGCCCATCTCTAGCACAGCGTTCACAAGCAATGTGACTCTGGGAAAGATACTAACCTATTTCACAACAGCGTCATAGGGCAGCTTCACCATGAATTTGGAAATGCCCTTTGGCCCACAGAAAATCCATTCTGCCTGTGAAATTTGTTATCTCCCAGAGCTACTCATTTGCCTACCACGCAGCTCTGCCAAGGCAACAAGCTAGTTCCGGCAGCAAGGACCCATGCAGAGTCCTCTTGCAAACACAGATTCTCGGCAAGATCCACATAAAAGCAAAAGGAAAGGAGAGCAAGTCTCTTCCATTTGTTTCAGTCCTACTGATGAAATCCTGTTTGACAGATTCTGACTCTGTTTAGCAAACAGGTATATTGGCAAGCATTTATTTCCTTGAACCCTGTGAGGCTGTTGGCAAATTGTGTTCAGATGCTTTCAAATCCTCAGGAAAAGGGCGCTGTATAAATCCAGGGAACAGAGAGACAGAGACTTTATCTTCCAGTCTTAATAAAGAACTAAGTGCAGGGCCTATCACACTTGTGGTTCTGACACCAAATTGACCCCTCTGGGATCTGGGAAAGTCTCAATCTCTTTCCTGCCTTATATAGCGGTGGTAATAAAAGAGCGTGCGCTGAGGATTAACTAAAGTTCACAGACTGCCTTGAAGAGAAAAGTCTTTATTTAAGTGCTGAAAATTTATATTAGTGGGAGGGAAAAGACTGGAGAATGACAAAAAGAATGGAAAGTTACAGAAAGTTATAATGAGAAATAAAAATTAAAGCAGATCTAAGGGGAAGATGAGCGATCAGATGCATCGAGATAGGGTGTAGGAAAGATTGACCCCCAAAATAGACTTTTCCTCCATCTGTGTTGGCTTGGGCAGGCTCCTCCAGTCCTAAGGCAAAGTGTATCCTTTAGGCAGCAAAGAATAGCAATGCCAAGTGGAGAAAAGAGAGAAAGCAGCAGTGGAGAATCAATGAATGGGAAAAGGAAGCAGAAGACAAAGGACAGAAAGGTTAGAAGAGGGTAGTGGACATGACAAAACAAAGAGAACAAAATTCATGGACTCTGTAACAGGATCCAGGAAAGGGGGCCTTCAGTCTCCAATCCATTCTAAGGACAAAAGTTGCTCTGATCTTATGAAAGCAGAGTTGGCCCACACTGTTACCTTATGGCTTCAGAAACAATGTGACCAGATCAACTGGAGATAGAGTCTAGCCTCTTGGCATATGGCAAAAGGAAATGTTTTACTCACATTTAGAATTCTTAACGTAAATACTCTGACCACCAAAGCTGCGTTTGCACAGAAAAGAGCAATTTGGCAGAATTTTGTTACAAAGTTGAATACAATGAACTTGGTTTCCAGGCTCCTATAATCAAGTAAATTGTTAGTTTTTTTGTTTATCTGTTTGTTTTTTAACAAAAGTTGCCTAAGCTTTACATAGACATAGCTGGCAATAGTGCTTACAGAAAGTAACATTTTCAGATTTACCTCAACTGTTAGAGGCAAAGGTATGACGCTGCATTTTGATTTTGTAGTGGGTAATTCCAAAAACATTCCATGGTTTTATAAAAATCTTGGCCAAACTCCATCAGAAAATAGTCACATCTCTCTTTGTGATGTGAAGGGGAGTAGGGAGGGCAGGTGGCACAATTGGCCTGCGCTGCAGCCCGCAGCAAAGTCAACATTCGCCAGCTCAGGAGGGAGCAGATCTCAGTTAGCCGACTGCTGCTCAGGCTCTGTTTCTTCAACAGTACTCAGCTCTTTTACTCTATTTCAAATGATTAAACTATATCATCTGTGTAGCTCTTTAAGGTATAATGATCTTAGCTCCTCAAGAGCATCATTCACTTATTGGACAAAAGTATTGAGGAGAATTCAGCTAAGGAATAACTAGCAGACTAGTTATTTCAATAAGGGATGATTTGCACAGGGAATGATTAGGTAGGTATTAGACATGGTTTTATCACAAGTTAAAATGGGCCTGGAAAATGACGGAAGATGTTGCAAATATTAAACTTCTAGTGGTATCATGCAACGTGGCAGCCACTAGCCACATTTGGCTTTTGAGAGCTTGAAACATCCGTAATCTGAATTGAGATGAACTGAGAGTAGATTTCAAAGACAAAGGATGAAAAAAGGAAGGTAAAGTATTTCATTAATTATTTTTGGATTGATTATAGACAGAAATGATGATATTTTTCAATATATTGGGTTAAATAGCATATTTGTGTCACCTATTTATATTTACTTTTATGCCGATGACTATAAGGAAATAAAATTTTACAAATGACTTACCTTTCCTTTCTACTGGGCAGTGCTAGCTTCCAGGCTTAGAAGTGTCCCTGGAGCTGGAGACTTTTGAGAAGGGCTCTGCAGGTTGTTGTCTGTGTGTTTGAGGAACAGTGAGGGGCTGGTTCTGGCAGCATAGAAATCTGCAAATTGGGGCAATCTGTAGGGCACCCTCAGGAATTACAGGAACATGCGCAGAGGAGGTCTTTCCTTTCATAACCTTGTAATTTTCCTCTGTTGCCCCCAATCAACAGAGCATAAAAGGAATCCAACTCTAGGAGAGAAATGTTATTTGCAAGTTCCCAGCCTCAGAGACACAAAGCACAACACAGAAATAGGAGTTTGGTGTTCAGAAGTAAATCGCTTAATAACCAGCATGACAGATATTCCTTGCTATCTCAGGCGTGGTATTAGGGATGCAACCATGAACTGAAGCCCCTGACTTCATACAGCTTCCATTTCAATGAGATTAGCAGACAAAAAAAAAAATAATAATACATTAAACAGGATGATTTCAGAGTGATAGGTGTTACAGAAAGAAGAAAACAGGGTCATAGCTTGGGCTTCTCTAATGACTAAAGAATCTGCCTGCAATGAGGGAGACCCAGGTTCAAATTCCTGGGTCGGGAAGATACCCCTGGAGAAGGAAATGGCAGCTCACTCCAGTATTCTTGCCTGGAGAATCCCATCAACAGAGGAGCCTGGGGGACTATAGTCCATGGAGTCACAAAGGGTCCCCCTTTGTGATGTTAGAAGGTGACAAAATGAAAGAATGAGTTGGGCACTGCTTCAGATAATGAGATCAGTAAATGTCCCTCTGTGAAGATGATATTGAAACTAATGGAGGGGTGGAGATGAAAGATGAAGCATTCCAAGGCTGAAGGAATCAAATATGCATAATCTCTGAAAAGAGAATGATCTGGGATGGTAGCTGAAGCAAAGCTGCCAGGAGGAAAGATGATAAGGGATGGTTGTGACTGGATTAGGCAGGGTCCCTGTAAATCATGGTAAGTAATACAGGTTTAACTTAATTGCTGTGGGAACCACTGCAGGATTTTAAGCAGGAAAGTGGTATGATTTGATTTACATTTGTAAAAGGTCACTCTGGCTGCTGTGAAGAGCAATGGACTCCAGAGGAGTCAGCATGTGAGGGAGACCAGGAAGCTATGGCAATACCCAGGGGAAATATGAGAATGACTCCCCAGGCTGCAGGGCAAGCAGTGGAGACTGTGAAAAAGTGCCTGTCTTCAAAATATGGGCTAGAGGTTGAGCCTACAGTACCTGTTAAGATTGGGGTGATTCATGCCATTCATTTGAGTAAATTTTCCAAAATGCTAAAACACACTTTAACCACTGAATTTTTTTTACAAAAATTCTTGGTTTTCTTTCATGGAAACAATTTAAAATTGTACAAAACATTCCCTGGTCTTGTTCTGTAGAAATCCCAACTGAATTTACAAACTGTTATTTTGACTCCGGGTCCTGTTCTCCATTTTTGTCTGCCATCTGACACAGTCTCTGTCAATTTCTTGAGTTCCTCAACTCCAATTACTTAGGCACCATATGTTAAAACTCTGCTTGTTTTGAGGCAAGTCTTAATTAGGATGAAAAGATGATTTTCTAGCTAATCTAATCCACACACTGACTATGCCATTTAGGTAGAAACTGCACCTGCCTGACTGAGGTCAACACCTGCCACCCTAGTCTGCCCACAAAGCCTCTGTTCACAAGCCCTCATCTAACCAAAATTACCCTAGCTTCTGAGACATCAGTCATAGTTAGCTGTTGTGACCCACCAAGGTTAAAATCAACACGATCTCTATTTATAAAAATCGAATAACCAGTCATTCAGAAAACCTTATCTCCATATTATTTTAACTCTCAATTTACAGTTCATGTGCATTTTTCAATGTTCCTAACCAATTCATAAAGTTGCTAGGCTTTTTAAGGGGCCAATAAACAATCTTTTTTTCATCTGTCAAGATGTGAGTGGAAGTTCAAACTAAAAATCACATTATCATTTACTGATGAATCTAAACTAGAGACAGTGGCTTGGATTTAAGGCTAAATGGCTTTCCTAACATGTCTTCCTGAATTAAACCTAATTTGCCATACAACAAACTCACCCCCTTCAATGAAATGGTGAAGGTGAAAATCAGATTAGAATTGGATGAAAAAGTGAATAGAAGGTAAAGAGGTAGAGATAGAAAGTAAGGCTTGATCATTCACAAAGCTGGGCTACTGAGAGCAATGGAGCAATAGTTGATGGGAATGTCAGATCCTGAAAGACTGCATTTTAAGAAGGAAAGTAGTGAGGCATGTTTACATGTACATGGAAATAAGCAAGAGGGAAAGACCAAGGATGTAGGAAAGTGTGCACATAACAGGAAAGGTGATGGAGAGTCACTGAGGGTCTGTGGACGAGACTCAGGGCCACAGTGGAGAGACTGCCCTCCACAGTAACAGGCGGTAACACAACAGATGCGAGGTAAAGGAACTTAGGTTTCTAGATTTAGCTGTGGGCAGATGGAGTTTTCATTCTATGTTTTCTATTTTCTGAATGAAAAATAAAGTGATGTATTCAGCAAAGAATGAGAGGGTGTGAAGTGTGAAAGACAGAAGGTTTGAAATTAAAATCCTGCTGGGGAGCAGAGTTGCTTCAGAAACACTTCTGAGTAGTGGTGAAGGTCCACTCATGGCATGCGATGGTCCACAGGGAACCAGTCAGCTCAGACAGGTAACCTTCTCCAGCAATACTCCCCAGCTTAGGGACCCCCAAGCTAACTGTGAATTCAAGTGCATGTGAATTCAAGTAAACAGTTACCACAAGTCAAGGACAAGGAGAAATGGAGAGTCAGGGAGCTGAAGACATTTACAAGAATGTGACTATATTAATTTATTTAGCAATAATCCTTCAACTCCTAATACAAGTCAAGAACTAGTCAAAAACATCCAACTGACTGACAGGTAGGTGTAGGTATAGGCTACTGTCTGGCTTTCCCAGGGGTGGGTGTGGACTTCTTCTTTAACCTTTTACTTCTCTTAATGCTTTTTAGAAAAAAAAAAAGAAGAAGAAGAAGAAGAAGGAAAAGAAAACAACAATGAAAAAGATGACATATAACTTAGTACGTACTATGCTTCAGGTACTCTGCAAGGCACTTTTGAAAATTATCTTACTGCTCTTTACATCAACATTATCAGAAAATCACTATTATTAGCCCCATTTACATAAGAGGGAAAAGCATATGAAGATATTAAGCAACCTTTCCAGATAACCATCCTGCATTCTGAAATACTGGCTTTAGAGCCCCTTGCTTGTACAAGTTAAGTCTTCATCACAGAGAGGGTAAAACTGAATACTTTTCATTAAATATTTTAAGTTTTCCATTTTTACTTTGATACATAAGAATATATCATTTACTTGGAGATTCTTTTGGAAGAAGTAAGAAATTTAAATTCTGTTATAAATTGGAGTGAAATTATTATTCCAAATCTTCTGATTTTAAAAATTGAGTGGTCTTGCCACGTGAGTAATCATTTTAAAACTCTACATAGAGGTAAATAACTACTCTAGTCTCCCTTCCTAAAGTCTCTTGTGGGTGATACATACTGAAGAAAATATTTACGCTTTACCTAATATTTTCTACTTAACAGAAACGATCTGAATTTCTAAATTTGGTCCAGAAAATAAACAGAACTGTCCCTCCTTAATTCCTCTTTCTTTCTTGCTAATCAAACCAAAATAATTGTTCTGTCCTAGATAATGTTCAGTGAGTAATAGAAACTATCAATTTTTTTTCCTATGCAAAGTCAAACTTAGAGAGACTCCCCATTCTATTTATCAAGAATCACAAAATTAGAGAGAAATGAAAGGAGTCAGGCTTTAAAACAAGTGCTGTGTAGGGGTGAAAGTCATTCACATTTTAATGTGAAAAGTTTGACAGGGAAATAGGAAGTGTTCTATATTATCTAGGGAAAACACAATTTCTAAAGCTGAATAATACGAAGTTCTTTTTGACGACTTCTGTTTTTTAAGACTATGTCATATTTGAATGTATTCTATCATCAGTATCTGAAAAGACAAATCCAGGTCAGATAAACATATAAAATGAATCATGCTCATGAACTGCAGAACTGATTGGTCATGCATGACATTTAGCAAGTTTGGTAATAGCTATCATTTGTTGAGGATGTACTGCATTCTAATCCAGAGATTTTCAATCTTGATTATACATTAGACTCACTGGAGATTTTTTAAACTTTTGATTTTGAGCTAATTTTAGACTTATGGAAACTTGCAAAAATAGTACAGTGGATTCTCAGGTATTCCTCACCTGCTTCCTGTGACATTAACCCCTTACCCAAGGACAATGATTAAAGCCAAATTAGCATCGGTACAATACTAGTAACTAAATTACAGATCTTATTGGAATCTTAGGAGTTATTCCACTCATGTCCTTTTTTTTTTTTAATTCAGGACTGCATTTCCCTGTATTTCTTCTTAGTTCTATCAACTTGTGATTTTCTGTCTTCCCTTCTCTTTCACAACCTTGATTGTTTTGAAGAGTATGAACAGTTATTTTGTAGACTTTCTTTAAACTTGGATTTTGCCTGGATCTGTTTTCTCATGATCAGAATAAAGTGAGGATTTTTATAAGAATACCCAGAAGTGATGGATCCTTTCAACACATTATATTAAAGAGCTCATGATATTCATTGTCTTTTTCCTGGTGATGCTAACTTGGATAACTTGGTTAAAGTCATATCTATTGCATCTCTCCACTGTAAGGTTACTATGTCTCCCTTAGTAGTTAACAAATTTATTGATACTTTGAAACTACACAAATCCTGTTTCTCTTCAGACTTTTATCCATGAATTTTAACATCCATCAGTATGTCTTTTCTACAATTATTACTGTAATCTTTATCTAAAAATGAGTTTCTATTTCCCTTGTTCCTTCTATATTTATTAACTGGAATTCCACCTGATACTGAACCCCCACCACAGGTCAATTAAATGAAAATATACAGAGCATATTATTTCTGGTCCTCACAATGTGGCTATAATCAAATGCTAGTATATGCATTGAATATGAAGAAATGGATACTCATAAAGACAATGCTTATATTTTTCCAGTCTGTAAGTAACTCTGATCTGCTATCACAAAAATTCATGCTCTTTCCTCTTTCCCATCTTCTTTCCTTTCACCTCAGTGTTTCTGATGTCCACATTTGTCCCATTTAAAGCCTGCTCTCTCTACTAACTCTAATCATCTGTAATGTTTCCTAGATTAGCCCAAGGTTAGACATTTCTTTTTTTCCCCAGGAACCTTTTGACATCAACCTTGCTAAAGAGTAAGGAAGAGATGCCAACTACATCTTTCACTTTCATCTAGACAAAAGATTATTGCAGAACAATATATGGGTAAAAAAATAATATGTCATGTACATATGAAATCTTTTCTGTTTTTAGGCTAATAGACAACTTTTAAAATAAGTATAATCCAAATATTCTGTGAAGGAATTCAACTCAGCAAGTACTTGAATGTGTGTGTAATGGTTAAGAGTGACGTTTTCTCCTACACTGTTAGTGGGAATGTAAATTTGTGCAAACACCATGGAAAACAGTATGGAGGTGCCACAAAAAACTAAAAATACAGTTGCCATATGATCCAACAATCCTATTCCTAGGCATAACTCCAAACAAAACTATAATTCAAAAAAATGCATACACCTCTATGTTTATAGCAGTACTATTTACAATAACTAAGACATTTGTTGTTGTTGTTGTTGTTGTTGAGTCACTCAGTTGTGTCCAACTCTTTGGAACCTGCTGGACTGCAACACACCAGGCTTCCCTGTCCTTCACCATCTTCCAGAAAAACTCATGTCCATTGAGTCAGTGATGCCATCCAACCATCTTATCCTCTGTCATCGCCTTCTCCTCCTGCCTTCAATCTTTTCCAGCTTCAGGGTCTTTTCCAATGAGTCAGTTCTTCACATCAGGTGGCCAAAGTATCGGAGCTTCAGCTTCAGCATCAATCCTTCCAATGAATTTCAGGACTGATTTCCTTTTGAATTGACTGAGTTTGATCTCCTTGCAGTCCAAGGGACTCTCAAGAGTCTTCTTCAACACCACAGTTCAAAAGCATCAGTCCTTTGGCACTCAGCCTTCTTTATAGTCCAACTCTCACATTCATACATGACTACTGGAAAAACCATAGCTTTGACTAGACAGACCTTTGTTGACAAAGTAATGTCCATGCTTTTTAATATGTTGTCTAGATTGGTCATAGTTTTTCTTTCAAGGAGCAATTGTCTTTAATTTTATGGCTGCCGTCACCATCTGCTGTGATTTTGGAGCCCAAACAAAGAAAGTCTGTCACAGTTTCCATTGTTTCCCCATCTATTTGACATGAAGTGTTGGGATCGGATAAAATGATCTCTTTTTGAATGTTGAGTTTTAAGCTAGCTTTTTCACTCTCTTCTTTCACCTTCATCAAGAGGCTCTTTAGTTCCTCCTCACTTTGTGCCATAGGATGGTGTTATCTGCGTATCTGAGGTTATTGATATTTCTCCCAGCAATCTTGATTCTAGCTTATGCTTCTTCCAGCCAAGTGTTTCTCATGATGTACTCTGCATATAAGTTAAGTAAGCAGGGTGACAATATACAGTCTTGACATACTCCTTTCCCAATACCCAATATGGAACTGGTCCATTGTTCCATGTTCGGTTCTAACTGTTGCTTTTTGACCTGCACACAGATTTCTCAAGAGGCATGTCAGGTGATCTGGTATTCCCATCTTTTGAAGAATTTCCCACAGCTTGTTTTGATCCACCCAGCCAAAGGCTTTGGCTTAGTCAATGAAGCAGAGGTAGATGTTTTTCTGAAATTTCTTTGCTTTTTCTATAATTCAATGGATGTTAGCAATTTTATCTCTGGTTCCTCTGCTTTTTCTAAATCCAACTTGAACATCTGGAGGTTCTCAGTTCACATACTGTTGAAGCCTAGCTTGGAGAATTTTGAGCATTAATTTGCTAGTGTGTGAAATGAGTGCATTTGTATGGTAGCTTGGACATTCTTTGGCATTTTCTTCCTTTGGGATTGGAGTGAAAACTGACCTTTCCCAGTCCTGTAGCCACTGCTGAGTTTTCCAAATTTTTTGACATATTGAATGCAGCACTTTAACGGCATCATCTTTTAAGATTTGAAATAGCTCAGTGGAATTCCATCACCTCCACTAACTTTGTTCATAGGAGCGTTTCCTAAGTCCCACTTGACTTTGCACTCCAGAATATATGGCTCTAGGCGATGCTTCCATACCATTTAACCAAGACATATAAGCAACCTAAACGTCCACTGACAGCTGGATAAAGAAGATGCAGTGCATATATACAATGGAATACCACTCATCCATAAAAAAAGAAATAACCAATGTCATTTATAGCAATGTGGACAGACCTGAAGATTATCATATTAAATTTTATAAGTCAGACAAAGACAAAGACAATATGATATCACTTATATGTGGAATCTAAAGTATGACATGAATGAATTTATCTACAAAACAGAAACAGGCTCACAGATAGGGAGAATAAACTTGTGGTTGCCAGGGTGGAGAGGTTGCGAGGAGAGATGGTTTGGGAGTTTGGGATAAGCACATGCAAACTGTTATATATAGAATGGGCAAACAACAAGGTCCTACTGCATAACACAGGGAACTATATTCAATACCCTGTAGTAATCATAATGGAAAAGAATATGAATAAAATATACATGTATATTGTATATATAACTGAATCGCTTTGCTGTATAGTAGAAATTAACACAACATTATTGTTCAATCACTAAGTCATGTCCAACTCTTTGGGACCCCATGGACTGAAACATGCCAGGATCCTCTGTTCTCCACTGTCTCCAGGAGTTTGCTCAGATTCTTTGTGATGCTCTCGAATCATCTCATCCTCTGTGTCCTCCTTCTCCTTTTGCCTTCAATATTCCCCAGCATCAGGGCCATTTCCAATGAGTTGGCTCTTTGCAACAGATAACCAAAGTATTGAAGATTCAGCTTCAGCTTCAGCATCAGTGTTTCAAATGAATATTCAGCATTGATTTTTTTTTTGATTTACTGATTGGATTTCCTTGCAGTTCAAGGGACTCTCAAGAGTCTTCTCCAACACCACAGTTCAAAAGCATTGATTCTTTGATATCTAACCTTCTTTATTGTCTAACTTTCACATCTGTACATGATGACTGGAAAAACCATAGCTCTAATTACATGGACCTTTGTTGGTAAAGTGGTGTCTGCTTTTTAAAAGCTGTCCAGATTTGTCACAGTCTTCCTTCCAAGGAGCAAGTGTCTTTTAATTTTGTGGCTACCATCACCATCTACAGTAATTTAGGACTTTCTTTTTTTTAAGAAAATAAAATCTGTCACTGCTTCCATTTTTTTACCCAGCTATTTGCCATGAAATGATGGGACTAGATGACATGATCTTAGTTTTTTGAATGCTGAGTTTCAAGTCTGATTTTTCACTCTTCTTTTACCCTCACCAAGAGGTTCTTTAGTTCCTCTTCACATTCTTCCAAAAGAGTGGTATCATCTGCATATCTGAAATTGCTGATATTTCTCCCATCCAACTTGATTCCAGCTTGTGATTCATCCAGTCCAGCATTTCACATGATGTACTCTGTGTAGAAGATAAATAAATAGGGTGACAATATACAGCTTTGTACTCCTTTACAAGTTTGAAACTAGTCAGTAGTTTCATGTCCAGTTCTAACTGTTTCTTTTTGACCTACATACAAGTTTCTCAGAAAACAAGTATGGTCTGGTACCCCCATCACTTTAAGAATTTTCCACAGTTTGCTGTGATCCATACAGTCAAAAGCTTTAGTGTAGTAAATGAAGCAGAAATAGCTGTTATTCTGGAATCCCCTTGCTTTCTCTATGACTAAATAAACATTGGCAATTTGATCTCTGGTTCCTCTGTCTCTTCAAAATCCAGCTTATACATCAAGAAGTCTAGCTTCACATACTGCTGGAACCTAGCTTGAAGGATTTGAGCATAACCTTGCTAGCATGTAAAATGAGTACAAGGGTACAATAATTTAAACATTCTTTGGCAATGCCCTTCTTTTAGATTGGAATAAAAATTAACCATTTCCAGTCTTGTGGCCACTGCTGAGTTTTCCATATTAACTGACATATTGAGGGCAGCACTTTAACAGCATCATCTTTTAGGTTTTGAAATCACTCAACTGGAATTCCATCACCTCCACTACCTTTGTTTGTAGTAATGCTTTTTAAGGCCCACTTCTCTTCACATTCCATGATGTCCAATTCTAGGTGAGTGCCCACACCATCGTGTTTATCAAAGTCATTAAAAACTTTCTTGTATAGTTCTTCTGTGTATTCTTTTCACCTCCTTTTAATCTCTTCTTAATATCTATTAGAAATTAGATGCATTTTTAATAAATCCCTGAAATATTCCATTGATATCTCCAGTTTTCTTGAAGAGATTTCTAGTTTTTCCCACTCTATTGTTTTCCTCTATTTCTTTCCATTGTTCATTTAAGAAGGCTGTCTTATGTCTCCCTGCTATTCTCTGGAACTCTGCATTCAGTTGAGTATATCTTTTCTTTTCTCTGCTGTCTTTCACTTTTCTTCTTTGCTCAGCTATTTGTAAAGCCTCCTCAGACAATCTCTTGGCCTTCTTACATTTCTTCTTCATTGGGACAGTTTGGGTCACTGCCTCCGGTACAGTGTTTTGAACTTCCGTCCATAGTTCTTCAGGCACTCTGTTTATAAGATCTAATCCCTTGAATGTATTTACCATCCCCATTGTATAATCAATAGGGATTTGATTTAGGTCATGCCTGATAGGCCTAGTGGTTTTCCCTACTTGCTTCAGTTTAAGCTTGAATTTTGCAATAAGGAACTCATAATCTAACCACAGTCAACTCCAGGTGTTGTTTTCCTAACTGTTTAGGGCTTCTCCATCTTTCACTGAAAATAACATCATCAATCTGATTTTTGTATTGATTATCTGGTAATGTCTATGTGTAGAGTCATCTCTTGGGTTTTTGGAAAAGCATGTTTGCTATGATCAGCCTGTCCTCCTGACAAAACTCTGTTAGCCTTGGCTCTGCTTCATTCTGTACTCCAGAGCCAAACTTATGTTACTCCAAGTATCTCTAGACATCCTACTTTTGCAATCCAATCCCCTGTGATGAAAAGGAAATTTTCTCTTGCTGGTCTTGTAGGTCTTCATAGAACTGGTCAGCTTCAGCATTTTTGGCATCATTGGCTGGGGCATAGACTTGGATTACTCTGGTGTTGAATGGTTTGACTTGGAAATGAATTGAGATCACTTTGTTGTTTTAGAGGTTGTACCCAAATACTGCATTTTGGACTCTTATGTTGTCTTTGAGGGCTACTCTATTTCTTCTAAGGGATTGTTGCCCACACTAGTAGATAGAATGGTCATCTGAATTAAATTTACCCTTTTCCAGCCACTTTAGTTTGCTGATTCCTAAGATGTCAATGTTCAGTCTTACCACATCCAATTTACTTGATTCATGGACCGAATGTTCCGGATTCCTATGTAATACTGTTCCTTGCCATATCGGGTTTCGTTTTCACCACCAAACACATCCACATCTGAGAGTTGTTTCCTCTTTGGCCACATTGCAGGCAGATTCTTTACCATATGAGTCAGCAGGGAAGCCCCGAGTTGTTAGATTCCTGGATAAATGAATGAATATCTTGATAAATGTGAAAGACTTCTTAGGAAGCCTAGATACTAAAGAAGGGTATGTCACATTGCTTACAGGTTTTTTCTGTCAGGTATATAGAAAAAGGCCTGAGTTCGCCCACAAGCTGCACTGCTTGTCTCCTCTTCCTCACTAAGGGTTTAGCCTCTCCTAAATACTTGTTGAAAACATTAAAAA
The DNA here is from genome assembly GCA_007570785.1 of Antilocapra americana. Taxonomy (NCBI): domain Eukaryota; kingdom Metazoa; phylum Chordata; class Mammalia; order Artiodactyla; family Antilocapridae; genus Antilocapra; species Antilocapra americana. The sequence goes on along the minus strand of ML661906.1, from coordinate 2,793,439 downwards.
ATAATGAGTTTTAAAAGGATATCAAGTTATTAACCTGCTCATGTACAAATCTTTTAGACCTTGGCTATGTGTCACTGAAATCAGTCCTGAATATTCATTGGAAGGACTGATGCTGAAGCTGAAATTCCAATCCTTTGGCCACCTGACATGAAGAACTGACTCAGTAGAAAAGACCCTGATGCTGGGAAAGATTGAAGGCAGGAGGAGAAAGTGATGACAGAGGATGAGATGTTTGGATGGCATCATTGACTCAACAGACACGAGTTTGAGCAAGCTCCAGGAATTGGTGATAGACAGGGAAGCCTGGTATGCTGCAGTCCATGGGTTCACAAAGAGTCAGACATGACTGAGTGACTGAACTGAACTGAAGAAAGAATGCAGGACTGTTACTGCCTTGGTCTTATCACATACACTGCTTAAGTATATAACCTCTCTGCACACTGGAGGCACTGATGCAGTCTCCTTTGAAGTCCTGCCGTCAAGGAATTTGGGCCTCTGGATTTGTGCAGGGCTCTGGACTTCCCAGGTGGTGCTAGTGGTAAATAATCTGTCTCCCAATCAATGCAGGAGGCACAAGAGACCCTGGGTTTCATCCCAAGGTAGGGAAGATCCCCGGAGGAGGGCATGGCAACCCACTCCAGTATTCTTGCCTGGAGAATCCCATGGACAGAGGAGCCTGGTGGCCTATAGTCTGTGGGGGTCACAAAAAGTCAGACACAACTGAAGCAACTTAGCCCATATGTCACTAAAAATTGTATTTGTACAAAGAAAAAGGCATTGCTTGCCCAACTATGAAAATGTGAAATAAGACGCCATTGGCAATGATTTGAAGTTGCTTTTATCCCTTTCATGTTTAATAAGAGGGCCCTGGGAAATGTGCCTAGCTGAAAAGTGTTATTTCCCAATCACAGATGTAAATAGAAGTGGTCATTGAGATGTAAAGGATCTCCAGGGAAACTTCCTTGCCCCTTGCTCTTGTATTCACCCTTGCAATAAAAATATGATGATTGGAGCTCCAAGAGTTATCTTGTGATTTTGAGGATGATGAACAAAGATATGAGGAAACTGGGTGTCTGATGATTTTCTAGAACTTTCATAACAGTGTCTATCTCTAGACTTGATTTGTGTAGGAGAAAAACAAATTTCCATCCTGTTTAAGTGATTATAAGACTTCCCTCATAGCTCAGTCACTAAAGAATCTACCTGCAATGCAGGAGACCCAAGTTTGATTACTGGGTTGGGAAGATCCCCTGGAGAAACCAATGACAACCCACTCCAGTATTCTTGCCTGGAAAATCTCATGGACATAGGAGTCTGGTAGGCTGGAGTTGCAAGTGTTGGACACGACTTAGCGACTAAACCACCATAAGTGACTATAGTGAGGTCAGTAGCCAATACAATTTCAGTGTTGTACCCCATCAGATGAAGTGTGTATAGCTGAAATGGTAGACTTTGTGTACTTTGGAGAAAGAAAGCAATTAGAAGTTTTAATTAACAGTTTGAGTAATCATTAACAGGATGGGAGAAACTATGATACACAATTTAAACAGATGCTTATTATGAGAGCACTGTTATCCAATGTAGAAATAAATGGCTGAGCTGTGTCATGGCAAGTGTTTTTGTCAATAATTGGCACATGTAGTATTGAAAAGAAGTATAAATCACCTAGTCCAATTATTAATACCTACCTGATGCTCAACTCTTATCTAGATATTTAGGTAAGACGTCATCCAGCTTATGCTTGGCTAGATCAAGTGGTGAATAACTCTGCTTCCCACGCTAGCCCATTTTTATCTTTGGACAGTTCTGAAAGTTAGAATGCTGTTTCTTGCATTGAGCTGAAAATCTGTTTCCCTTTAGCTCTCATCCACTGATTCCAGCATTCATCTTTAAAGCCATGTTCAGTATAACCAATCCCTATTCTAAATGATAAGCCTTCAGTTATCACACTCCTTGAGACAGCTGTCCCTCTGAATTTTCATGCCACAAAATCGTGCTGACTATGTTTCTGAACATATTGAAATCTACTTTCCCAGAATCCAGGGAATATGCATGACTACACTTTTCCTTTCCTTGGAATCATATAACTTGAAAGGATAAGGCCATGTCCTTGTAGTTAGATAACAATTTCAATTTTGCCAAATACTGTCTCTGTGTTACTCAAATACAAAGTAATCATTATTCCCAGTCATTTTCAATAACTCTAGGAGATACATTTTGAGACAAAGGCAAGTAAAGAAGTTTTACTATTTGCTGAATGAGACTCCCATTATACATGCCCCCAATTTTTTAAATTTTCTTTCTTACTACGTATTGTGTGTATGCAACTTATTTGACTTACATCAGAAATAAATCACTTTTTTCTTACATGGGCGATATGACATTTGGTACATCTTCATGGTAATATCACCTGTCCTTTCACCTTTCATATACACTCCAGTGATCTCCAATAAATTTCTGCTCTGTGGATTTTGGATTTCTCAGCAGGCATAAATGATATTGATGTGGAATACTGTTGTGAGTTTCTCCACTAAACAAAGTCTATTTCTACTCAGTTGGATCAAACAGACCCCACATGCCAAACTTTGGTGATACCATGAGGTTTTTACCATCTGTGTGGTAATATTTAATTTAGTTGGTTATGTGTTAAATTAAATTGATTACCTATTAAGATCAAATATATTGAGCTCACAAACTGTAATAATAGGAAAATTAAGTGTAACCTAAAATTTATTTCTGTTAATTTTAAAAAATGAAACTGAAATTTGACCAACTAGCAATGGCATTGTAAATTTAATCTGAAATTAATCTATGGAACACCTAAGGGCAGACATCTCATAAGTAATGTCTGCTGCTTTTCTCTGTTTCTACAACTGGTGGTATGTCAAAGAGGTAAAATGAAAATAATCAGGAACTGCAGTTACCCTGTACCAGGAGAGCAGAACTCATTTTTCAGGCTATATTTTTAAGAGTAAAAAAGCCAGGTTCACAGTTTAGGAGAAACATAGTTTCTCTTTCACAATCTGTCTTCTAGTCAACCTATCCTATTACCAATATCAGGAAGGCACAGAGATAAAATATAGTTTAAACATTAAATCCCTCAAACCAGGATGGCTGTCAGGGAGGGGAAAGGTCAGAGGCTGACATGCTGGAAAAAAGGAAAACTCATGATGACCACAGTGGTGATATCAGTTTTTCACCAGGTGAGTATGAACTGGGATGGGATCAGCAGGAGGTGAGAGCTGGGTTAGTTGAAGTTTATGCTGTGGACCTGAGAGACAGATGTGCCTACAGAGAGTTAGGTTAAGTAACAGGAGAAGCAATGCATGCTCAAAGTAGAGATACAGCCTCTGCAATCCCTGGGAATCATTCCATTATTTACGAAATGTAGAAAAGATTTGTTTTTGAATCATATGCATTCAAAAAAATACTTTCTTCTGGCCCCAGACATTTCCTGCCCATTGCACAGGAGGGAAAGATGAGCTCTGTCTACAAGCTTATTCATGTCCTTAACCGGCTTCCACTTCAACATGTATCTTTTTTTCCTTCTCTTAAAAAAACAAAAAGACATGTTAGTGGGATACCATTTGATATTTTCATTCTTATGGCATATTAAAAATAATTATTTAAGTTATGCAATTATTATGTAGATGGAAACTTATTTTTATTATTAGCCTTCTGAGTTGGTATTGACATTTTACAGACAAGAGAGAAAGGATAGGTTTCTTCTGTCTTCACAGAGGCCACAGCTGAGGTGAGAAGATAAGACACACAAAAATACCTAATCTATACTGTACGTGTACCTTAGGAGAAAACTAAAGAGTCCTAGAGATCTAGAGAAAAAAAGGTGAAATCTGAACTCAAGAACACCACAAGTAAAATAACTACTGTGGTTTGAACATTCATGTCCTCCTAAATTTGTGTGTTGAAATCCTAATGCCTAGTGGGATGGTCTCTGAGTGCAGAGGGTCCTTGGGTCATGGGGATGGAGCCCTCACTTACGGGATTGCTGCTGTTGGGTCACTCAGTCATGTCTGACTCTTTGCAACCCCATGGACTGCAGCACGCCAGGCTTCCCTGGCCTTCATCTCCCAGAGCTTGCTCAAACCATGTCCATGGAGCCAGTGATGCCATCAAACCATCTCGTCCTCTGCCCTCCCCTTCTCCTCCTGCCTTCAATCCTTCCCAGCATCAGGCTCTTTTCTAGTGAGTCGGCTCACTAGTGCTTTATAAAAGAGGCTCCAGGAAGATCCCTAGCCCCCTCTCCTATGCGAGAACAGAGCGAGAAGGCAGTCTATAAACCAGGGTGAGAATTTCTCCAGAAGGCAACCATGCAGGCAACTTGATTTTGGACTTCCCAGTTCCCAAAACTGTGAAAAATAAATTTTTGTCATTTATAAGCCATTCAGCCTGTGGTATAGCAGCCCAAGCAGACTAGGACAATAGCTAACAGTAGAAGGACAGAACTCAAAGATGCATACGGTGAATGCTGGTCTTAATGCTACTGCCTTGACTTGGCCAGTTCATTTCATTGTACATTAGTTTCTTCAACCATTAAATGAGAACGGAAAAGCGGCTTTCTTGCCCAAAGTACTCATGTCCTCTGGAGACAGCTCAGAGATGAACACATCAATAGACAGATCCCAAACCAAGCAAAAACATCGTATTGTTCATGGCAAGCTTCACAGAACTCAGAATAGAACAGAAGTATCATTGCTGCCCACCACTGCCATCTTCTACACTTCACAGTCTTTAGGAAAGTCCCACAAACTGAAACTTTATTGTCACACCGGAGTAAAACAAGACGTTCACATCCAGCCAGTCTTAAAAGGTGAATTTGCCTTAGCAAACTGTCAAATAACTTGTCATACCTAATTATTTTTCTTCACACACATCTTTCCCCATCCCTGGCATAAAATAAATAAATAGAAAAATAAGGTCTTCAGGACTGTGTGATAGCTGATCTTTCAAGGTGATTTTGTGGCTAGATAAATAAAAAGAAAAACAGAAACATTACGATTCCAGGGTATTTTTGTCTTTTTGAAGATCCTGTAAAGCAATAATGATGATGTAAATTCAAGGACAGTGTTTTATTCTGCATAAACTTCAATTAGTAAGTTGATCTTCTTCATCTGGCATTTTATTAATGTACAGACAACATGTGTTAAGTTCATGAAAAAAAACTACATCAGTACAAGTAAGAGGTGTTAACAGACTGCAGGCAGTGAAAATGAATGAAATAAACCAAAATACAAAGAGAGTGATGGAGTCCCCATTGTAGTATATAAATACACTGTTAAAATGATGATTGATATTATACTTCTTATTTCAAAGACTCCCTTTATATAACAGTTCTATTGTCAAAACTGATAATAAGAAAATACTTTCTCAAGAGCATACCTGCCCATAAATTACTCCTATAAAATTACAGACATGAGAGAGTTATCTGAAATAATGGCACATCTGAAAATGAGAGGTGAGGAGATGAATTTAAAGGAAGAAAATGACACTAAAATATATCACTTTAGAATGCTTTTTTACAAAGTATATTGCATAAAGGTGCTGCAAAATATTCAAAAAACAGCATGCAAGACTATATTATTTAAATCTATATAGCACTCCATGTCTTTTAGTTACCCTCCATGCTTGAATTCCTAGCAGTGTTCTTCTATACCTATCAGATTATATACTAGATAACTCTCTCCCTTTCTCTTTTTGTCTCTCTCTCAGTATTCTTCAATAGTGATCTGATTTAGTTCAGTTCACTTCACTCACTCAGTCGTGTCTGACTCTTTGTGGCCCCATGGACTGCAGCACACCAGGCTTCCCTGTCCATCACCAACTCCCAGAGCTTGCTCAAACTCATGTCCATTGAATGAGTGATGCCATTCAACCATCTCATCCTCTGTCGTCCCCTTCTCCCCCTGCCTTCAGTCTTTCCCAACATAAGAGTCTTTTACAGTGAGTAAGTTTTTCACATCAGGTGGCCAAAGTATTGGAGTTTCAGCTTCACCAGCAGTCCTTCCAATGAATATTAAGGGCTGATTTCCTTTAGGATGGACTGGTTGGATCTCCTTGCAGTCCAAGGACTCTCAAGAGACTTCTCCAACACCACAGATCAAAAGTATCAGTTCTTGGGCACTTAGTTTTCTTTCTGGTCCAACTCTCATAATCACACATGACTACTGGAAAAACCAGAGTTTTGACTAGATGGAACTTTGACAACAATGTCTCTGCTTTTTAATATGCTGTCTATGTTGGTCATAGAATTTTTTCCAAGGAGCAAGTGTCTTTTAATGTCACAGCTGCAGTCACCATATGCAGTGATTTTGGAGCCCAGGAAAACAAAGTCTCTCACTGTTTTCATTGTTTCTCCATCTTTCCATGTAGCCATGGAGTGATGGGACTGGATGCCATGATCTTAGTTTCCTGAGTGTTGAGTTTTAAGCTAGCTTTTTCACTCTTCTCTTTCATCAAAAAGCTTTTTAGTTCCTCTTCACTTTCTGTCATAAGGGTAGTGTCATCTGCATATCTGAGGTTATTGATATTTCTCCTGGCAATCTTGATTCCAGCTTGTGCTTCATCCAGCCCAGCGTTTCTCATGATGTACTCTGAATGTAAGTTAAATAAGTAGGGTGACAATATAAAGGCTCAATGTACTCTTCCCCAATATGGAACTAATCCATTGTTCCACATCCAGTTCTAACTGCTGATTCTTGACCTGCATACAGATTTCTCAGGAGACAGGTAAGGTGGTCTGGTATTCATTCCCATTGCTTTAAGAACTTCCCACACTTTGTTGTGACCAACACAGTCAAAGGCTTTGGCATAGTCAATAAAGTAGAATTAGATGTTTTTCTGAAACTCTCTTGCTTTTCTTATGATCCAGTGGATGTTGGAAACTTGATCTCTGGTTCATCTGCTTTTTCTAAATCTAGCTTGAACATCTGGAAGTTCACAATTCCTGTAATGTTGAAGCCTGACTTGGAGAATTTTGAGCATTGCTTTGCTGGCATGTGAGATGAGTATAATTGTGCAGTAGGCTGAACATTCTTTGGCATTTCCCTCCTTTGGAATTGGAATGAAAACTGACCTTTTCCAATCCTGTGGCCACTGCTGAATTTTCCAGATTCACTGGCATATTAAATACAACACTTTAACAACATCATCTTTTAAGATTTGAAAGAGCTCAACTGGAATTCCATCACCTCCACTAGCTTTGTTCATAGCAATGCTTCCTAAGGCCCACTTGACTTCACATTCTACGATGTCTGGCTCTAGGTGAGTGATCACACCATCACGGTTTTTGGGGTCATGAAGATCTTTTTGTATAGTTCTTTTGTGTATTCTTGCCACCTGTTCTTAATATCTTCTGCTTCTATTAGGTCCATACCATTTCTGTCTTTTATTCTGCTGATCTTTGCATGAAATGTTCCCTTGGTATCTCTAATTTTCTTGAAGAGATCTCTAGCCTTTCCCATTCTATTGTCTTTCTCTATTTCTTTGCACTGTTCACTGTTCTTATATCTCCTTGCTATTCTACATTTAAATGGGGTTATCTTTCCTTTGCCTTTCACTTCTCTTCTTTTCACAGCTATTTTTAAGTCCTCCTCAGACAACCATTTTGCCTTTTTGCACTTCTTTTCCTTAGCGATGGTCTTGATCACTGCCTCCTGTACAATGTCACAAACCCCTGTCCATAGTTCTTCAGGCACTCTGTCTATCAGATCTAATCCCTTGAATCTGTTTATCACTTCCACTGTATAATCATAAGGGATTTGATTTAGGTCAAACCCGAATGGTCTTGTGGTTTTCCCTACTTTCTTCTACTTAAGTCTGAATTTTGCACTAAGGAGTTCATGATCTGAACCATAGTCAGCTCCCAGTCTTGTTTGTGCTGCCTGTATAGAGCTTCTCTATCTTTGCATGCAAAGAGCATAATCGATCTGATTTCAGTATTGACCATCTGGTGATGTCCATGTGTAGAGTCCTCTCTTGAGTTGTTGGAAGAGGGTGTTTGCTATGACCAGGGCATTCTCTTGGCAAAACTCTATTAGCCTCTGCCCTGCTTCATTGTCTACTTTCAGGCCAAATTTGCCTGTTACTGCAGGTATATCTTGACTTCCTACTTTTGCACTCCAGTCCCTTATAGTGAAAAAGGCATCTTTTTGTGTGTGTTAGTTCTAGAAGGTCTTGTTGGTCTTCATAGAACCACTCAGCTTCAGCTTCTTCAGCATTACTGATTGGGGCATAGACTTGGATTACTGTGATATTGAATGGTTACCTTGGAAACAAACAAAGATCATTCTTTTCTTTTCTATGAGGGCTACTCCATTTCTTCGAAGGAATTCTTGCTTGCAGTAATAGATATAATGTTCATCTGAGTTAAATTCACCCATCCAGTGCATCTTAGTTCACTGATTCCTAAAATGTTGATGTTCACTCTTACCATCTCTGTTTGACCACTTCCAATTTACCTTGATTTATGGACCTGACATTCCAGGTTCCTATTCAATATTGTTCTTTACAGCATTGGACTTTACTTTCATCACCAGTCACATCCACAGCTGGGTGCTGTTTTTGCTTTGGCTCCATCTCTTCATTCTTTCTGAAGTAATTTCTCCACTCATCTCCAGTATATTGGGCACCTACTGACCTAGGGAGTTCCTCTTTCAGTGTCTTATCTTTTTGTATTTTCATACTGTTTGTGGGGTTCTCAAGGCAAGAATACAGAAGTGGTTTGCCATTGCCTTCTCCAGTTTTGTCAGAACTCTCCACCATGACCTGTCTGTCTTGGGTGGCCCTATATGGCATGGCTCATAGTTTCACTGAGTTAGACAAGGGTATGGTCCATGTGATCAGTTTGATTAGTTTTCTGTGACTGTGGTTTTCATTCTGTCTGCCCTCTGATGGATAAGGATAAGAGGCTTATAAAAGCTTCCTAATGGGAGAGACTGACTATGGGGGAAACTTGGTCTTGTTCTGATGGGCAGGGCTGTGCTCAGTAAATCTTTAATCCAATTTTTTGTTGATGGGCAGGACTGTTGTTCCCTTCCATATTGTTTGACCTGAGACCAAACTGGTGGAGTTTTTGAAGATAATGGTGACCTCCTTCAAAAGGTCCCATGTATGCACCGTCACACTCAGTGCCCCAGACCATGCAGCAGGCCACTGCTGACCCATGCCTCCACCTTAGACTCCTGGACACTCACAGGCAAGTCTGGGCCAGTCTCTTGTGGGGTCACTGCCCCTTTCCTCTGGGCCCTGGTACTCACAAGATTTTGTTTGTGCCCTCCAAGAGTCTGTTTTCCCACTCCCGTGTAAGTTCTGTAATCAAATCCCACTGGCCTCCAAAGTCAAGTTCTCTGGGAGTTCTCAGTCTGTTTGCCAGATCTCCAGGTTGAGAACTCTGTTCTAGGTCCTAGAACTTTCTTAACAGTGCGAGAGTTTCTTTGGTAAAATGGGTCCTCTGCTCAGCAGCTCTATGGTGGGGCTAATGGCGACCTCCAAGGGGGCTTATGCCTCCGGCTGGGTGACCAGACAGCTGTGCCCAGAGCCGCTTACCCTGTGGCAGGCTGCTGCCGACCTGCACATCCGCAGGAGACTCAAGCTCAGGCCGGCTCTGCCTCTGTGGGCTCTCTGTGTCCTGGTGTACACAAGGCTTTGTTTGAGCCCTCTGAGCATCTCTGGTGGGTATGGGGTTTGATTCTAAACATGATTTTGCCCATCTTAGCATCTTGCCAGGGTTTTTCCTTTGCCCTTGGACGTGGGGTATCTTTTTTTTTTTTTTTTTTTTTTTGGTGGGATCCAACATTCTCCTGTCAATAGTTGTTTAGCAGCAATTTGTAATTTTGGAGTTCTCACAGGAGAAGATGAGTGCACGTCCTTCTACTCTGCTGTCTTGTCAGAGTTACCTGATTATACACTAGATTACTCTCTCTTTCTCTTGCTGTCTCTCTCTCAGAGTGTTCTTCTATAGTTATCTGATTATATACTAGATAACTTTTTCTCTTTCTCTTTCTGTCTCTCCCTCTATCCTTCTACTGAAGAAATTGAGAAAGAAATGAGTCAAGTAATTTGCTTTAGCTCATACTGAATAAAGACAAGCTTTTGGACATTGAATAAGAGAATTTTCAAATATGGTAGGAGGGATGATGTCTGATCAACTTATTTAAAAAGAGAGAGAAAAAAGAAGGCCCTTAATCAGGCCTAACATGATGTTTGTTGATACTTTATAGGCTGCAAAGAACAGACAGGGAATTTCAAGTTATTTCAAGTAATAGGGATAACTTCCAGTTCAACATGTAAAAAACTTGGATGTTGTCACTCCCATCCTCACAACAAGGAAAGAGCCGAACAATCTGACAATCAGCAACTCTTCTTAGATGTAGTAGAGAAATGAGATCATGGAGTAAACCACAATACTTCAGTCTGGTGAAACAGGCAGATACAGAGAACTACACCTTACTAGGAGAAGGAACTGTAGCTAGAGTCAGCATCCTTTAGAGATGCTTAAAGGGCAATTAACTAATTGCTGGAGAGTGAGTATGGACAAGCTTGACAAGTAAAACCTGCTGGAGACCCAACCATGGGGGCACCCCCAAATTTTCTTGAGCAGTCTCCAGCAGCCCTACCAGGTTCTTACTGAGAAATCAGAGAAAAATCACCTCAAGTTTCTAGAAGAGAAGGAGGAGAGTAACCATTCTGAAATATTCCTAGAACACATATTTTCTCCTTAACAAAGATTCCCCTTAAGGGAAACTGTTTTATCAGAGCCTAACTGACTTGGATTTTAACAGAGTTTAATAGATCTGGAGGAAGGGAAACACCTAAAACCAATTTCTAGGCAGGGGAACTAAACCAAATAAAACTGAGACACAGACATAGTTATAAAACTATGGAATGATCCCCTAACTCCCACTTGCACCACATCAATAGTGGTCCTGAATAATAAGGGGGGATTTTATTTAAAGATTACTGCATAGCTCAGACCTTATTTACAAAGGGGACTTTAGGGAAACCTGAATACAACAGAGAAGACAAAAGCTAAGAACTACAAGAAATGGCAACCCACTCCAGTATTCTTGCCTGGAGAATCCCCTGGACAGTGGAGTGTGGCAGGCTACAATCCACAGAGTCGCAAAAGAGTCAGGCTTCTCGACTAATCAACAAAGAACAACAACAGGAAATGTTTAGTCTCTGACATCTATAGCTACAATAGTGCACAACTTAAAGTCTAACCAGATAAATATAAAACCTCATACTGAAGGTCTCATTACCTCAGCTCCTAATAGCCAATATATCATGTCTGGCTTTCAGTTCAAATTTACAAAACATTATAAAAGGCAGAAAAAGCACAGTCTGAGCAGACAGCAAATCTTAGAAGAAGACTAAGATCTGGCAGATATTTTGGAATGATCAGACCTGGAATTACCTATATCCTTAGACTGCTAATGGAAAGGGAACAACGTGCAAGAACAGATGGGAAAAGTAAGTAGAGAAATAGAAACTCCAAGAGACAATTAAAAGGAAATGCTAGAAATAAAAAATACGGCAACAGAAATTAATGTCTTTGATCTGCTCATCAGTAGACTGACTGCAGCCAAGAAAGAATCAGTGAGCATGAAAATATGCCAATAGAAATGTCTCAGATTGAAAAGCAAAGAGATTTTTAAAAACTGCAGGGGTCGGGGGTGAGGAATGGAAAATCCAAGATCTGTGGGATAAATGAAAAAGTAAAACATTTACCTAAAAGTGATTCCATAATGAGAAGAAAAAGACAAAAGAATGTAAAAAATGTTTAGCATGTTAATGAAGTGATGAGGATTGGGAAAATTAGGAAGTGCAAGGAACCATCTTCAGCTGTCAAGGGAACAAGTTTCATAGGAAATTTGAATGCCCACTCTCCCAGTCACTGTTCTCACAGATGATTTTTCTGCTGTGAGGGCATCTGGTCTGTTTTCTAACTACTTTCTTCCTTCTCTTCCTCCTGTCTTTCTTCACATGGCTTCCACTGCAGCCTGCCCGCTGTGCATCTCTTAGTTTTGTGATTAATTTACTGTCTGTGTTCCTCTCTGAATGTCTCTATTTCACTCACTAAGAGAGTATCTGACTGGGTTAATCACCCTCCAGCGTCAGAATCTCTACGAGACAGGATTCCTTTATTAAATCCAGTTAGGCTGCTGTGTGTGTGCTCAGTCAACCAGTCATGTCCAAGTCCTTGTGACCCCATGGACTTCAACCCACCAGACTCCTCTGTCCATGAGATTTTCCAGGCAAGAACACTGGAGAGGGTTGATATTTTCTTACTCTAGGGGATCCTGACTCAGGGATTGAACCTGTGTCTTCTGCAGCTCCTACATTGGCAGGTGGATTCTTTACCACTGAGCCACCAGGGAAGCCACTGTCAGGCTTCTGGCCAACCTATAAAATGACTATATGCAGTTTAGGGGCTGGTTACTAATCCAGTCATCTCTGAGATAAGCAGATGGATCATGATAAGAGGAACTAAGAACCAGAAGCTGCTTCTTAGTTTGTGTTTGGAAAGAACTATTGGCAAGATAGCCTCTCAGTAGCATATGAATTTATTTGAATTATCTGGCACTTTGGCAGCATGTTGCAAAATGCAAACTTAAGCCCCCTCAAAAAAAATGGTAACTTTGATTCAATATATCCTTTTCTCTTTAAGTTCTTGTTTATACCATGTTACATAGTCCCTACCACCACCAATATGGGGACAGGGAGTATGAAAAGTAACACTGCTGATGAGAGTTCCAAGGTAAACGCTGAGATTCAGAACCTGGACCAGGCTGCCCCATGACCCAAAGTACTCTGGTGACAGACCAGGGCAGACAGCTACACAGAGAGTACCCATACTGATCAGATGTCCCCAAGAACAGCAGTACACATCTTTGACGGTCTTAGTCTTTGGGTTATTCCACTGTATCACCTGTCCCTAATATTTTCAACAATTCTCTACTAAACATGGCTGAAAGACATAGAGGAAAATGTATGTGTTAAAACAGAGGGGTGTGTATATGTGTGTGTGTGTGTGTGTGTGTGTGTGTGTGTGTGTGTATGAATATTTCCCCTCAAGGGCGCAGTATGCTTGAAAATAATTTTTTTTCACTTACCTGATTTCAGTTTAGGCTATTAATTTTCTGAAGCAGATGAAATCAATGTAGGAAAAAAGCAGCATTCTATTAGTGCTCACTTTTCACTGAAATTCAAGTCAAACATGAATTTGCTTTCTCTTCACTAGTTTCCAAGGGATTGTATTTAGCTAACTTCCCTGTATACGTGTGACACACAGCAGTGAGGGAGAGGCACCAGGCACCAGCAGCAGGTACCAGCATTATTCTCTTTAGCTCTTGACTGTGTTTGACTTTTAAGAGCACTTTTCTTAGGAAGGGAAAGAATGTTTTGCTATACCTTCAAGTAAAGTGTTGTGAGTGAGTAAAGTCTATGAAGAAGAAGATAAGAACCCTATTCCTGTTTAACTAACTCTGGCCTCAGAATCAAAGGAATTGTCCTCCTGCATGACATCCTGTTATTATCTTTGTCCTATGTGCATGCTATTTCTTGGAAAGAAATAGAGTGGTGTCTTATGCTTTCCTACTACAGATCCATATTTAAGAAATTGGCATAAAATGTGCACAAGTACACTCTTCCCATTTTATCAGTTTTCTTTGATTCAACGTACCTTAAAACCTGACTGTTGCATGACTGTAAACAGCATATTTCACCCTAATCTGTTTCTTATGATAGACTGTTAGGGAAGAAAAGATAACTTTTAAACATTTTTTCTTCATAAATTCCTTGTCTTTATCAAGAAAAAAATGTTCACCGTTGTCCCTATTCAATTTGCAAAAGAAAATATCAAGGTGATTTATTCAGTTATCAAAGGGTATTAAATGTCCAAGACTCAAACAGCCTTCATAACATCTGTGGGAACTTAAACTGGTCAGATACTATTCCTATTTTAAAGATTAAGAAACTAACTCACAGGGAGGTTAGATAATTTATCTAAACTAAGAAATGGAGTATAACTGCAAAAATGAGGTTATTTTTAAAGTCTGAATTTATGATTTTCAGCCAAATCATTTCACTTACACTTTCACACAACTGTTATAAATGTTACCATACATCAGGACTCATATAAGTATAAGGTCTATACTTTCTGTAATATGCATGGCATGTATTTTACAGGAATTGTATCTCATGTAGCTTTATGCACTTTTTTTTTTTGTTTTTATCTGTTACATAAAACTTATGGTGAATTTATTCTCAATGTTAATTGAAAAAATAATGGCCATCGTCAAAAACTCTACAAACAATAAGTGCTGGGTAGGATTTGAAAAGAGGGGAACCCTCTTGCACCGTTGGTGGGAATGTAAATTGAAGCAGCCACTATGGAGAACAGTATGGAGATTTCTTCAAACACTGGGAATAAAACTACCATATGACCCAGCAATCCATAACGGAGAAGGACACATGTACCTCAATGTTCACTGAGGCACTGTTTACAATAGCTAGGACATGGAAGCAACCTAGATGTCCATCGACAGATGATTGGATAAAGAAGTTGTGGTACATATATAAAATAAATATACTCAGGCATAAAAAGAAATGCATTTATGCACTTGAGTCACTTGAAATGAGGTGGTTACACAGAGTGAAGTAATTCAGAAAGAGAAAAACAAATAACATATATATGGAAAATGGTACTGATGAACCTATTTTCAGGGTGAGAATAGAGACATAGACATAAAGAAAAGACTTACGGACATAGTGGAGAAAGTAGAAAGTGAAAGTGAAGTCGTTCAGTCATATCTGACTCTGCGACCCCATGGACTGCCTACAGGCTCCTCCATCCATGTGATTTTCCAGGCAAGAATACTGGAGTGGGTTGTCATTGCCTTCTCCAGGAGATCTTCCCAACCCAGGGATTGAACCAGGTCTCCTGCATTGCAGGCAGACGCTTTACTGTCTGAGCCACCAGGGAAGTCTGGGGAAAGTAGAATGTGGGACAAATTGAGAGAGTATCGTTGACATATATACACTACCATGGGAAAATAGATAGCTAGGAGGAAGTCACCATATCACACAAAGAGCTCAGCCCAGTGCTCTGGGACCATCTAGAGGGGTGGGTGGGGGAGGGGGGAGGGAGGCTCAAGATGGAGGAGATAATATGTATACCTATGGCTGATTCATGTTGTTGTACAGTGGAAACTAACACAAACATGTAAACCATTACCCTCCAGTTAAATTTTTAAATAAAAAGAAAGAGAAAACATTCATAGTCAACTTTATTTTTCATTAGCAAAAAACAAAACAAAACAAAAAAACAAAACTAGAATGCCGCCTAAATTAAAGATGACAATTGGACAGGTTTACTTTGGTCCTTCTCCTAAGGGCCCGTTGTGCATGAATTAGTATTAATGAAGGGAGTGAGAAAAGTGAGCCCCCTGTACCTGGAGAGCAAACGAAGCCAGACTTGTACAGAGAGCTTAGTGTGCACAACACATAATAGCGCATCTGAAGAGTACTGACCCAGCTGTGGATGTGACTGGTGATAGAAGCAGGGTCCGATGCTGTAAAGAGCAATACTGCATAGGAACCTGGAACGTTAGGTCCATGAATCAAGGCAAATTGGAAGTGGTCAAACAGGAGATGGCAAGAGTGAACGTCGACATTCTAGGAATCAGTGAATTAAGATGGACTGGAATGGGTGAATTTAACTCAGATGACCATTATACCTACTACTGTGGGCAGGAATCCCTTAGAAGAAATGGAGTAGCCATCACGGTCAACAAGAGAGTCTGAAATGCAGTACTTGGATGAAGTCTCAAAAAGGACAGAATGAACTCTGTTCGTTTCCAAGGCAAACCATTCAATACCACAGTAATCCAAGTCTATGCACTTTTCATTATAGGGGACTGGAATGCAAAAGTAGGAAGTCAAAAAACACCTGGAGACAGGCAAATCTGGCCTTGGAATATAGAATGAAGCAGGGCAAAGGCTAATAGAGTTCTGCTAAGAGAATGCACTGGTCATAGCAAACACCCTCTTCCAACAACACAAGAGAAGACTCTACACATGGACATCACCAGATGGTCAACACCGAAATCAGATTGATTATATTCTTCGCAGCCAAAGATGGAGAAGCTCTATACAATCAGAAAGAAAAAAAAAAAAAAAACAGGAGCTGACTGTGCCTCAGACCATGTACTCCTTATTGCCAAATTCAGACTTAAATTGAAGAAAGTGAGGAAAACCACTAGACCATTCAGGTATGCCGTAAATCAAATCCCTTATGATTATACAGTGGAAGTGAGAAATAGATTTAAGGAATTAGATCTGAAAGACAGAGTGCCTGATGAACTATGGATGGAGGTTTGTGACATTGTACAAGAGACAAGGATCAAGACCACCCCCAAGAAAAAGAAATGCAAAAAAGTAAAATGGATGTCTAAGAAGGCCTTACAAATAGCTGTGAAAAGAAGAGAAATGAAAAGTAAAGGAGAAAAGGAAAGACAGATCCATTTGAATGCAGAGTTCCACAGAAAAGCAAGGAGAGATAAGAAAGCCTACCTCAGTGGTCAACGCAAAGAAATAGAGGAAAACAATAGAATGGGAAAGACTAGAGATCTCTTCAAGAAAATTAGATATACCAAGGGAACATTTCACGCAAAGATTGGCTCAATAAAGGACAGAAATAGTATGGATCTAACAGAAACAGGAGATATTAAGAAGAGGTGGCAAGAATACACAGAAGAACTGTACAAAAAAAAACTTCATGATCCAGATAATCACGATGCTGTGCTCACTCACACTTACCTAAAACCAGACATCATGGAATGTGAAGTCAAGTGGGCCTTAGGAAGCATCACTACAAACAAAGCCAGTGGAGGTGATGGAATTCCAGTTGAGCTATTTCAAATCCTAAAAAATGATGCTGTGAAAATGCTGCACTCAATATGTCAACAAATTTTGAAAACTCAGCAGTGGCCACAGGACTGGAAAAGGTCAGCTTTCATTCCAATCCCAAAGAAAGGCAATGCCAAAGAATGCTCAAACTACCGCACAACTGAACTCATATCAAATGCTAGTAAAGTAATGCTCAACATTCTCCAAGCCAGGCTTCAGCAATACGTGAATTGCAAACTTCCAGATGTTCAAGCTGGATTAGGCAGAGGAACCAGAGCTGAAATTGCCAACATCGGCTGAATCACTGGAAAAACAAGAGAGTTTCAGAAAAACATCTATTTCTGCTTTATTGACTAAGCCAAAGCCTTTGACTATGGATCACAATAAACTGTGGAAAATTCTGATGGAGATGGTAATACAGACCACCTGACCTGCCTCTTGAGAAACCTGTATGCAGGTCAGGAAGCAACAGTTAGAACTGGACATGGAACAACAGATTTATTCCAAATAAGAAAAGGAGTACGTCAAGGCTGTATATTGTCACCCTGCTTGTTTAACTTATATGCAGAGTACAACATGAGAAACACTGGGCTGGAAGAAGCCCAAGCTGGAATCAAGATTGCTGGAAAAAATATCAGTAACCTGAGATATGCAGATGACACCACCCTTATGGCAGAAAGTGAAGAGGAACTAAAAAGCCTCTTGCTGAAAGTGAAAGAGGAGAGTGAAAAAGTTGGGTTAAAACTCAACATTCAGAAACCTAAGATCATGGCATCCAGTCCCATCACTTCATGGCAAATAGATGGGGAAATAGTGGAAACCATGGCTGACTCTATTTTTTTTTTTTTTGGTCTCCAAAATCACTGCAGATGGTGACTGCAACCATGAAACTGAAAGATGCTTACTCTTTGGAAGAAAAGTTATGACCAACCTAGACAGCATATTAAAATACAAAGACGTTACTGTGTCAATAAAGGTCTGTCTAGTCAAAGATGTTTTTTCCAGTAGTCATGTATGGATGTGAGAGTTAAACTATAAAGAAAGCTGAGCACAGAAGTATTGATGCTTTTGAACTGTGGTGTTGGAGAAGACTCTTGAGAGTTCCTTGGACTGCAAGAACATCCAACTAGTCCATCATAAAGGAGATCAGTCCTGGGTGTTCATTGGAAGGACTTTTGTTGAAGCTGAAACTCCAATACTTTGGCCACCTGATACGAAGAGCTGCCTCATTGGAAAAGACCCTGATTCTGGAAAAGATTGAGGGCAGGAGGAGAAGGGACGACAGAGGATGAGATGGTTGGATGACATCACCGACTCAATGGACATGAGTTTGAGTAAACTCCGGGAGTTGGTGATGGACAGAGAGGCCTGACATGATGCAGTTCATGGGGTCTCAAAGAGTCGAAGATGACTAAGTGACTAAACTGAACTGAATGAACCCTATACTCAAAAAGATGTTGGCAAATAAATCCAGAGTTCCTGAGAGCTTGATTTTTTCCTTTTTATAGATGAGCTACTCTGATGGTTGGAAGTTTTCATTTCTCACCCCAACACAGAATAGTCAAATATGCAAATATGGACATGATGCCTGCAGTCTCAGTGTAGATTAATTATTTCTGGCCTCTAGGAACTACGAGTGAGCTATACTGTTTCTGTGATAAACCCTTACCCTCCCTAACTCAGAGACAAAAGAAACACATACATGAAAAGGCTAAAGCCTCAAACCATAGTTATTTCACCTTGAATAGACTTTCAAAATGAAGCTCTTTCATTTTGTTTTCTATATTAAACATTGAAAATGAAAAATGAATTTCAAATCTTGTTTCTTTATTGGTGTATCACAACTGCTAATTAGAAAAGATTTTTTTTACTAAATGATTATCTCTTATTTCTTTTTTAACACTTGATAAGTTACAGCTTCAGGAGAGGAGGAAAGAGCCTTAATTAAAGAATGAATTATTGAATATTCAGTTTTAATTGATGTTGCCCTGTGCTATTATTTTGCATGTTTATAGATGTCTTATGTGATTCTCTTATCAGAATAACTAAAGAGAGAGACATTGACTATTGAGCCTAAAAAAGAGGGAGGGTTTCTGCCTGATTTCATTCAGTCATTTAAGTTCAAGAATCATCTGAAGCATGGTTTCCATGACAACAAGTCACTAATTGTGAGCATAAAATAAAAACTCAACCTTCCCTGAATTTGGCAGTTACATGGATGATGTCTAATTTTCTTTAAGTAGTAAAATGGCACTTTTCCTTTGGGAATTCTTCGAGTCAGTTTCCTGAAATGAAGAAGGCACTTCACTGTGGAGTTAACTCTAGTCTGGTGAAGGTGTGGGCTGTCCAGATTGTCAGACAGTGACTGTCAACATCTAGCTCCTGCTAGAGACTTGGGAGAAGGTTGCAATGAGTGAAGAATGTTTGCATCTTTGAGCTCAGAGAGCTGCTGAGGTAGATGAATGAACCCAGTAAATGCTGTCAAGCACTGGATTTGAACCTTCTTTAGACTGAGGACAGAAAAAAACCACTGAGGGGAAAAGAATTAAAACCTAAAATCAACTGTTTTTCATGGGGTTAGTCATCTATGCTCAGTCACTAGTAAAAGCTTCTGATTTCTCTGTCTGGCATATTAGAAAAAAAAGTGAACCCTTCAGGGCTTGGAAATCTCTTCAACTGACACGATGGCACCAGCAAAAATTCATCAGTTGATGACCTGCGCATATCATTTGTAAAAATCTCTTTGGTCTGAGTTACCTTTCACCAGCTCTGTAAGTCTACTCACTAGGTCACTAGAAGTGAGTAGGAACATTGTTACAAATTCTGTTTCCATGACAATGAATGAACCAGTCTAAATGGGGAGGTGAAGAAAGATCTGTATTCTGTAGAATACTCTCAAATGTTTGCCTGTTTTCATTTTTAGCCATTTAGTTCTTGTGACTCTGTTCTAGGACTCTTTAATTTGCCAGTAGCTGTTTTTCCTACACAGATTACAGGAGTAATTCATCAGTGAATGTTTCACTCAGTGGTCCCATCTAATGTAAGTAAATATAAAAATGATTTTTTCCAATTATGTATTTTTGTTTGTTTAAAAGAATGTAGTAAGCTTTTGTCCTTTCTTTTTTCACAATCTAGCTTTAGTGTTCTTATTCTCTCTTATTTATTGGCTATTACTTTACACAGACTACAACTGAAATTTGTAAGTTGTGGGATCTGCTTTTAAATGCCAATAAATCCCAAAAAGGCAATGATTTTTGAATTTACTGGACTGAAACCCAGAGGGAAATGTAAAGAGAAAAGGAACATTAAAATATGTAGACCCAATACATGCTACAATGAAACAAAGTGTTTAGGAGAAATTAAGAAAGCAACAGAGCCTTCCTTTTACTAAATTATCTTAAATTGGCTTACATATTTATATACAATGGGATGTGTTTATGTTGTTTCAGCTCTTATCCACTTCCTGAACTTAATGCTGTTTCCTTGGGGAGAGAGGGAAAATTGATTCCAATGGTTTTAGTTTTTAAATGACGAAAAAAGCAAAAAGAACTCATGTTTGCACCAGGAAAAACAAATAGATATGCAACTATTTCTTTCTGAGGTATGAAATAAGAAAAACTTCCCCTGCAAACATGTATTTTCAATTTAGCTTTAGTTTGTGTCTCAACAAGTAACGAAGTTAGCTCATTTTTGAAACTAAGTTCAAATAATAGGATTTTCCCCCTTGCCTTCCTTTTCAACTAAAACAGAAAATTAACCAGTTTTCAATTTTCAAGTGTTTATTCTGCCATTTTGTAGCCACACATTTAAAGGACAATTATTTCTTTTCCAAACTCATTCGTTTGCTCAGAGCAGGAAGAAATGTTACTCCTAAATGTTGTAGACTGCCAGCAATGAACAAACTGATCAGATTTCATCTTCATCTGACACTAAAAGGGTAAAGGGCCTTGAGATTCACAGAAAGTAAAGCATAAAACTATTTAACATTTATTATGCAAAGCTCAGCCAATCAGGACTATTTTTTTCAAAATTTCAATAACTATTAATGCAATAATATATTTTTCTGTGAAGAACTGTTCTTCAGGGTCATATTTGCTCTGAGAGCTTAATTTCTCTACCAAGAGCAGAAAGAGCTCTCACATTGAAAAGAATATGGTAATTTTCTTTTCCTCCCTTTTTAACACATACACACAAAAATATTAATATTAGTGGATTTCAGAGAGTGTGCATGATTGAAAATCAAAGTAATTGTCTTAATGAATAAACTCTAGTTGTTCTGCAGCAGATATCTATAAACTATTTAGAAAGAAAGCCATGCTATTCTGAAATCCGTGTTGGCAGCCCTGAATTTGTTCTTCTTGATTTAAAATAGTGAAGGCAACAGTGTCAGTTGACTGGATATGAACAAGGTGAAGTCTAATGACTTCTTTTATTCACCTGCCGTATGTAACTCCTTCCACTTCTTCTGGGCAATGTGCATGGTTCTGCTAGCAGGGTCATGCTTCCCTTGCTAGACCTAAGATCATAATGCAGGTAGCTGGCATTGATGTTAATAGCGTGAGATCTCTTAGCCAGCTGCTGTCTGGGAAATAAAGATGGCATAACCCACCCAAGAGACACCTGCCTCCACACCTAAATGACCCAGAGCTGGCACCAAACAGTGCAGGAGTCAGCTTGTTAATGCTAATATCTCCAGCGACATAGGAATAAACAGCCACTCTCTCAGTCCTGTAGATTGAAAGTGTCACAAAAATACTGTCAGGCTCAGTTGCTGATCATTAAAAATGAGTACAAATGAGAGGAATAATGACTTGTTGATCCACCCAAGTCAAGCCGACATCCTTATGACACTATTCGCAACTGTATAGATATCTTTCAGGTATTAGGAGAAGAGAGGTTGACAAAGAAAATCATCAAGAGATTTCCTGACTTTTAGGTTAAAACTGATTGACAACAAAGAATGCAAATAATGTATATAGATATATAGCTGAATCACTTTGCTAAACACCTGAAACTAACGTAACATTGCACATCAGCTAAATTTCAACAAAAATTTTAAAACTGAAACTGGTCAATAACAAAACACACTGTATACTCCGATGATTTCTTTTCACAATGCACATTAAATGTTGTGCTCAACAACTATTTCATATGTCGCCTATGCTACAGAATATCTATTACTTAAAATTGTCCTTAACACTGACAGGACACTACATAAATATTCAATACAATAACATTTTAAAACACTTATTGCTTTGTGTATGAATATAATACATATATAAATACACAGTTTATCACAAATGTGGTCACATCTTAAAAGCAATGAAAAAAACATTGAATGTATATTCATATAGCACTATAAGCATTAATAAGGAAATATGTATTTATAAATCTAACAGGTGTTTTCTAATACTTCCAATCCATTCCTGAAAAGTTATGTGAAATAGTTTTTTATTCATATAGTTTTTTAATCCACTGAGATGTCACTACTTAAATACAGTTTGTGGAGAACTTGTTAGTAAAGCCAGAAATATATTTGCAGTATGAAAACTATTCTTTTTGTCTGTTTTGCAGCTTTATTTTGTAATACTTATTATTTTAAAGTATGCTTAATAGAAAACATTTTAAGTGCCTATGCACTTTTATTGTTGGCATTCTTTCCCCAGAGGTGATGCTGAGAAGTATTGTTTCAAGGTTGTCATATTGAAGCAAAGTAGATCTGACCAAGAGTGCTGGCCT
Organism: Antilocapra americana; assembly: GCA_007570785.1. Lineage (NCBI taxonomy): Eukaryota > Metazoa > Chordata > Mammalia > Artiodactyla > Antilocapridae > Antilocapra > Antilocapra americana. Next base: position 2,770,771 of record ML661906.1, on the reverse strand, counting down.
GGATCCAACATCCCACATGCCCAGAATCTAACCCCAGTGGCCAGTCAAATCTCCCTTTGGTGTTTTGGGAGTGTAAGAGATTTATTTTATACACGCAGTTGACAGCTCAGGATCTCTGAGGATCTCTCAGGATCCCAAGCCAAGAAAACATCTATTGAAGGATCTTTCGATAAATGAAAGTCATAGTCTTCTACTTACTGTATAAGCAAGGCTATCTCCCATCAGTAAATCATGCAAAATTTTCAACTGCATTGAAAGATCATTACTTTTAAAAGACCTTCAGTAAAGTAGATCGCTGCCAATTTAGTGTGCTAACTGACAGTCATTCACTCAGTAGTATTCTTTATTTCTTCTTCCCATAGTAGACAAGGTGTGCACCAAAGATAAATAGAAGTAGAGTTAAAGAATCTACAAATTATAAAGCAGTATGGAAGAATAACCACAGAAAAGCAACCAGAATAATTACATTGGAGGATTATAGAAGGGGGTTATCGGGGAGAGCACAGTAAGGTTTAACAATGTATTAATTAGGGAAAGGATGTCACATGCAAAGAAACAGTTGAACAAAGGCAGAGACGTGAAAATAAATCTATTATAGACAACAACAAACAGCTCACTGTTGACTGAACACCCAGTGTGATGAGACAGGTGGTAGAAATGAAGATTGACAGAGATACACAGGGGCCACATCAAGGAGGTCCCACGGTCATTAACTTCTTGCATGTTATTTTATCCCAGTGATCTTTCAGAAGATGAAAATGGCAGTTCTGATGAAAGATAATGACAATGACAGAAAATATTCAATAAGATGAATTGGAGATATATTTTGAAATTAGAATTGTCAAACCTTGGTGATTATTTGGGAATCTCATGAAGAGAAGAGAGACTGCAAAATTCTATATGATGCACAAATTCTACCTGGAGCAACTGGGTGCATGTTGGTGCCACCAAGCAAGAGAAAAGAGCCAGCTTGGGGGAAATAGGTTGAAACAAATGTGTCTGTGGGACATTCCTGTAAAGATGCTCACCTAGGAACCAGGTGGATGAGTCTGGAACTCAGAATACAGACCTAGAATTGGGATCCACTGGTAAATTATGTATGCTGAAACCAGGAGGCTGAAGGAAACTGCTCAAAGAAAATAAAAAGTGAAATAAATTATGAATTCAGGATCCAACCCTGGGGCAGAACAATTATTTAAGTAAGTTCCAAAAGAAAATGAGCCAAGAAAGGAAACAGCAAGGAGTTGACCAAAGGAGGAGGAGAATCCATAACATATTAATATTATGGAAGCCACAAAAGTGAAAAACGCAGCAGAGAGTTCCAGGAAGATAAGATGAAAAACTACAAATTAATCTCCTACTCTGCCTCTCCCTATCTGAATATAAATCTACATAATTGGAAATAGAACTTAGATTAAAAAACATCTAGGAAAGGCCGTGGTCAGCACACTCACATATTATAGAAGTTTGGTAAGTTCTTTTTTCTTTTTTAATTCCTTTCTACCTTATCCTCAAAGCACCATAAATTCTTTAGATAAAATTCCTGAATTTATTTTTCACAATTAAACTTGTAATAAATGTTAAGCAAAAGTCAGTTCAATGTTATGGTCATTGACAAGGACCAGGAGTGAAGATTCTATGTTACCAATTATGGGTGGAAACTTTGGCTTTAACGTCAACCTGAGCGTACAATGGATATTTTGTAAAACCTCCGTGTTAATTGAGTCCTAACAGAAAAGCATGACATTCTTCAATGCAGACAAGAAGAGCAAGTTGCCCAATGGAAGGAAACTGGGTTGTAAAGCCACACAGAATGAACATAGAATGCCAAAGCCTTTGACTGTGTGGATCACAATTAACTGTGGAAAATTCTTCAAGAGATGGGAATACCAGACACCAGACCTGCCTCTTGAGAAACCAGTATGCAATTCAGGAAGCAACAGTTAGAACTGGACACAGAACAACAAACTGGTTCAAAATAGGAAAAAGAGTACATTAAGGCTGTATATTGCCATCCTGCTTATTTAACTTATATGCAGAGTACATCATGAGAAATGCTGGGCTGGATGAAACACAAGCTGGAATCAAGATTGTGGGGAGAAATATCAATAACCTCAGATATGCAGATGACACCACCCTTATGGCAGAAAGTGAAGAAGAACTAAAGAGCCTCTTGATGAAAGTGAAAGAAGAGAATTAAAAATTTGGCTTAAAGCTCAATATTCAGAAAACTAAGATCATGGCATCCGGTCCCATAACTTCTTGGCAAGTAGATGGGGAAATAATGAAAACAGTGGCAGACTTTATTTTGGGGGGGCTCCAAAATCACTGCGGATGGTGACTGCAGCCATGAAATTAAAAGACACTTACTCCTTGGAAGGAAAGTTATGACCAACGTAGACAGTGCATTAAAAACCTGAGACATTACTTGGCCACTAAAGGTCCATCTAGTCAAGGCTATGGTTTTTCCAGTAGTCATGTATGGATGTGAGAGTTGGACTATAAAGAAAGCTGAGCACTGAAGAATCGATGCTTTTGAACTGTGGTGTTGGAGAAGACTCTTGAGAGTCCCTTGGACTGCAAGAACATCCAACCAGTCCATCCTAAAGGAGATCAGTCCTGGGTGTTCATTGGAAGGACTTTTGTTGAAGCTGAAACTCCAATATTTTGGCCACCTGATGCGAAGAGCTGACTAATTAGAAAAGACCCTGATGCTGGAAAAGATTGAGGGCAGCAGGAGAAGGGGACGATAGAGGATGAGATGGTTGGATGGCATCACCGACTCAATGGACATGAGTTTGGGTAAACTCTGGGAGTTGGTGATGGACAGGGAGGCCTGACATGCTGCAGTACATGGGGTCACAAACAGTCAGACATGACTGAATGACTGAATCAAATTGAATAAACACACTGGGTAGATTCCTGGGTAGGGGACAGCAGAAATGCAGTGGACTGTTGACAGCTTGGCATTGTGCACAGGAACAGCTCATCAATTAAAGACAATAACTAACATGCCATCAAAGATTTGTTGTCAGGCACTGTCAGATTCTAGTAACAGCCCAGCCCTTCCCAGGTGTGTATCTTAGGTAAATACTTACAGTCCTAAAGTCTACTTTCCTCATTTGTTCCTACACTAGAATCTTGTTGTGAAAATACACATGCAAATGCATTCATCTCATATAGTATTTCACAACACAGTGTGATTTTGCCCCTCAGGGAGCATCTGCAAATGTTGGTTATCATGACTCAGGAGGGGTTGGGTGTTAACTGTCATTTAGTAGGTAAAAGTTTGTAGATACTGTGAACATTCTATAATACACAAGACAGCACCCAAGAATGAAGAATTATCTGATCCAAAAGGCCAACGTGACAAGAATGAGAAACCCTAATCTAGCCATCACGCATACGTTATAATAATCCTTACACCATGCTAGAAACTACTTAAGTACTTGACCTCATCTCAGCTAACCACATCCAAACACCATGAGATTAGTCTTAGCATCATCCCTTCTTTACAGATTAGGAAACTGACAGACAAAAAAAAAAAAAAAAGTTCAGTAGTGTACACAGGGTTACATAACTAGTAGTGATAGAACTAGGGTTTCATAAACGCTAACTGGTGCATGGGTGGTTCAGTGGTAGATTTCTCGCCTGCCATAAATGCTAACTATTACTGTATTTCATAGAAAAGTGACTTTTTTTCAGGTATTTTCAAATACTCAACTTTCGGCATCATATAGCAAAGAGACTGGTATTTCAACGTCCGTGCAAACATTGACATAAACCCAGACATAACTGATAAATTGTATGCTTTGGCTTTCTTACTCAAGTGTTTCTTTACATGAGGACAAAATGAAAATGGAGTAATGGTTAAAAAGTAGAAAATGTAGCATTTCTTAAGAGCATCTTAAAAAGACAATTGCCAGACTTCCTTTTAGAGAAATCTTCTTAACGTTAAAAATCAGTAAAACCTGACTTCAGTAACTGGCATTAGGACTTCTCTGATGCCAAAGTCAATAGCTCCTCTTGTAGTGGTGTTATGGTTTAAGCACTGCTTCAGGCCTATGCGGAACTTGAATGTGGGATCAAAGAGATAAAAGTTACCTGACTCTATCACTTCAGTTTATAGCCTGAAATTCCTAGGATGGTACATTTATGCAATTTTCAGTGATGTGTCATTGATTGTTTTTAACAATTCTTTGCATCAGTGTGTTTTGGAAGGTATTTCTCTCCTTTCTAAACCTCCCTTTAGGGAAGCTGAAATGTAAGCTGTTGAGTGTAGGTGTGTGTGGACCTAAAACCATGAAAGGCAACAAATACTGAAATGTTAGCACACATATGAATATTTTGACAATTGTAACAAAATATTTATGGAATCTGAACATCCTAAATTTTCAAGATAATTGCAGATGGAGTGAAAACAGTATAATATAACAGTACACTATAGTACAGCATAGTGGCTAGAAGTGTAAGGTTTATTCTCAGATCAGTATTCAAATCTCATCCTTTAATAATTACAAGATCTTAAAAAATGACTTGACTTCTCTGAATCTCAGTTACTTTTCCTATTGAAGAAGGAAACAGAAGTTTTAATTGTAGAATGTTCTCCAAAAATAAAAACTGTCATATGCCAAGCACTGTTTTAGACAGTAAGGATACTATGATTAACTACCTTCATGCAGGTTATAATTTAAAAATTAAAATGGAATATCATCTCAGCAATAATTTGTCCAAAAGAAACAATTCTGAATAAGCTGATTGTGATCAGACAAATCTAGGGGCCAATAAGGCCTCTGAGGAGGTGCCATTTGAGCAAAGACTTGGACATTATGAATCAGTGATTCATGTGAATACCTGGGGAAGAGCTTCCCAAGCAAAGGCAAGAGCAAATGGAAGCATCCCCAGTTCGGAATACTCTTGTGAATTTGAGAAAAATCAAGGAGATCTGTGAACTGGTGCTCAGTGACTTATGAGTTGAATTTGAAAAGTAGCCTGGGATTATCTCTTAGAGTAACTGATATGCTATAGTAGGATTTTAGATTTTATTCTATGATGGAAAATCATTGGACATTTTTTGTAGGGGAGTATCATGATGCTATTTATGTTTGAGAGGATCACTATGGGTCCTCTGTGAAGAAATAGACTCTAGGAACCAGGGGTAGATTCAGGAAGCCAAGAAAAAGCAATTGCAACAGTGAAGGCGAGAAGTGGTGTTGGCTTCAGATAGGAAGATGACACTTGGAAGAGGCCATAGGGATTAGAATCATCATGTATTTGGAAACAGATGTAGCATAACTTCTGATAGATCGAATGTGAATCGCAAGAAAGAAAATGAAAGTGATTTCAAAGTTTGGGGTCTAAGTAACTGGATGAAAAGAGACTGAATAATGAGCTGGTAAAAAGAAAGGGGAATTATAAAGAGTTTTTAAGTTAGTGATACTAATTCAGCATCCATGTGGGAATATTCAGTTGACTGTTAGATGTCTAAGTATATATTCAGGAAAGAGATCAAGAATGGATCATAAAATTTGCTCATTATTAGAGTATAAATATATTTAAGCCAGGAGAACTGAGTAAAATCACTATAGGAGTATGTTGAAGTCATAAAGAAGAGAGATTCTGGGTATAATCTCTATGGGTCTCCAATATTTAGTGGTCAAGAAAGTGAGACAAATGAAGGAAAATTATGGGAGGAGAATTTCTTAGATCCAAGCAAATAAAATGCTTCAAAAAAACAAAAAGAAAATGATCTACTGTCATATGCTACAAATGCACTGAGTAGGATGAGGGAAGAATTGACCATTGTCAAGATAGAGGCCATCAGTGATTCTGGGAAGAAAGCATTCAGTGGGGTGGTAGGTATATAACACCTTATTTCATGGACTGAGTTCAAGAAAGAACATGTGTTGGGGCGAGGGGCAGGGAGCGGGTGGTGTTTAGAGGGCTACAAAAAGAGAAAGAAAAAATAATTAACACATTTGTGAAAATTAAATAAGAAAATATATGTGAAGCATTTAGCTCAAGACTTGACACATTACAAAGTGCCAGTTAATAGTCACCATCACTCTTTGTATAATTTTTATATGGTCATTCCCTATTACTTATATATTAACAGTATACATAGTCAGACCAAGAGAAATATATTTGTGCATTAATACATTAATATTTTTGTTAAGGTGTTCTATATATGTATATGAATAATTATATTTCTTTCTCACAACATTCTTTAGAAGAAAATTGATATTATCATGTGAGTTTTTCCATTTCACAGCTGACAAAGCTTAGGTTCCAGTTTATGACTTATCCAAAGTCACATATAAAACTAGAAGTAAAACCAAGAGCTAACGATACTTGACTCTTTTTAACAATAAAGAATAAAAGTTCAGTTTTACCACTGAAGAGGAAAACAAAAATATCAAGGAGAATTAGACAACATAAATACAAACATATATCACTTTAGTGAGCTCTATTTTATTGTGCTTATCAAACATTGTGTTGTTTAAAAATTTAATATTTATAGCAACCTTGTATTAAACAAGTCTATTGATATCATTTTTAAAACAGATTTTACTCATGTCATGTATCTGTGTAACATTTTGGTAATTCTTGCAATATTTCAAACTATTTCATTATTATTATATTTATATGGCTATCCATGATCTTTGATGTTACTATTATAGAAAGATTACAACTGACTGAAGGCTCAGAAGACAGTTAACATTTTCTAGCAATAAAGCATTTTTAGGGTATACACACTAGTTTTTTTTTTAACATAATGGTATTACACATTAATTTACTACAATATAGCATAAACATAACTTTTACATGCACTGGAAAACCAAAAACTTCATATGACTTTCTTCATTTTGATATTCACCTTACTGCAGTGGTCTGGAACCAAACTCATAATATTTCAAAGGTAAGTCTGTATCTGACTTGAATAATGAACACCCAAAAGATATTTTAATTCATAAATCATTTACACATGTTCTGTTAACCATCTTGTACAATTTGCTCTTTGCAGATATGGTCAGATTATTCCATCAAGTGAGAAAATGTTCTGCCATAATGACAGATTAAAATGTTTTCTTCATAAAAATTATGTAAGGGAAGGGTAGATAAAGGGCAAAGCATTTCTTCAAGTATACATTTAATCAATCAAAAAATATGCAATTACCTATGCTGGTTAGTTGTTTAGGTACTGGGCATTCATAAAAAGATAGAGCAAGCATGATTCCTGCTCCCTTGATATCTATAGTCTAGTGAAATAAATAATAATCAAAATTAAGAGACAGAGAAATATGTTCCAAATGAAAGAAATGATGACACCCAGAAAAAGAAATAAACAGTGTGGAGAAAAGCAGTCTATCTAATAAGGAGTTCAAAGGAATGATCATAAATATGCTCAATAAACTCAAGAGAAGAGTAGATGAATACAGTATAATTTTTTGTAATTAATTTATTTTTTCCTTTACATTATCGTGTTGGTTTTGCCATACATTGACATGAATCTGCCATGGGTATACATGTGTTCCCCTTCCAGAACCCCCCTCCCACCTCCCTCCTGATTCCAACCCTCTAGGTCATCCTGGTGCACCAGCCCTGAGCACCCTGTACCATGCATCAAACGTGGGCTGGTGATTAACAAAGAATTACAAACAAAGCTGAAGAATATAATTACTAAAATAGAAAACACACCAGAAGGAATAAACACTACATTAGATGATGCAGGGTAATAGACTGGCAAACCAGAACACAAAGTGATGGAAAGCATCCAAATTGAACAAAGTAAGTAAAAAGAAGCTTTAAAAATGAGGATAGTTAAAGAGAACTCTTGGACAATATCAAGCATGCTAAAAATTTTCATTAAAGACATCCTAGAAAGAGAAGAGAGAGAAGGAGTGGAAAGAGAGCTTATTTGAAGAAATAATAGCTAAAAATTTCCGTAACATAGGGAAAGAAACAGATGTTCAGGTTCAAGAAGCACAAAGAGTCCCAAACAAGATCAATTCAAAGAGATACACAACAAGACACATTATAATTAAAATGGCAAAACTTAAAAATGGGACAAAATCTTAAAACCAGAAAGAGAAAAGCAACTAGTCATGTACAAGGGAATTCCCATAACACTATGAGCTGACTTTTCAATAGAAATTTATGCCAGAGGGGGTGGCATGATATTTTCAAAGTGATGACAGAAAAAAGAACCCTATAACTAAGAATATTATATTATCAAGGCTATGATTCAGAGTTGAAGGTTAGATAATGAGTTGTACATACAAACAAAAGCTAAAAGAGTTCAGTATCACTAAGGCAGCTTTACAAGTAATGTTAAAAAGACACCTCTAAGAAGAAGAGATCACAGTTAGAAGTATTAAAATTATGAAAGGAAAAATCTCATTAGCAAAGGTAAATATACATAAAGGTAGTAGATAAATCACTTGTAATACTAGTAGTAATGTTAAAAGGCAAAAGTAGCAGAATTAACTATATCCATAACAAGCAATTAAGAGATACATGAAACAAAAAGATGTGAAACATGATATCAAAAATATTAAATATGAGAGGGGATTAAAAATTACAAGAATATGGGATTTTTATAATGTGTTCAAACTCAAGATATCATCAACTTAAAATATCAATAATATATGATGTTATATATAAACCACACGCTAACGCAAATCAACAACCTATAATATGTACACACAGAAAAAAAAGAATCCAAACAGAGCACTAAAAATAGTTATCAAATTACAAACGAAGGTAAAAAAAATTACAATTACAAAACATCCAGGAATCAACAAAATGCATTAAGTACATACCTATCAATAATAGAATTACTTTAAATGTAAATGAACTATATGTTCCAGTCAGAAGGCATAGAGTAGTAAATTGATTTAAAAAAAAAGACCATATATATGTTTTGCTTACAAGAAACTAACTTCAGACAGAAAAACACAAATATTGAAATTTCAGGGATGAAAAATGGCATTCCATGCAAATGGAAAGGAAAAGAAAGCCTAGGTAGGGACTTCCTTGGAGGTCCAGTGGTTAAGACTTTGCACTTCCACTGCAGGGAGCACAGATTAGAACCCTGCTCTGGAAACTAAGATTGCAGATGACAAGTGACCAAAAACAGACAGACGGGCAGAAAGAAAAAGAAACCCAAGGTAGCAATAATTAAACCAGGCAAATAGACTTTAAACCAAAGACTGTTGCAAGGACAAAGAAAGACATTACAAACTGATCAAGGAATCAATCCAAGAAGAAAATATAAAGATTGTAACTATATATGAACCTAGCAAAGATCACCTAAATATATAAGGAAAATATTATCACATGTAAAGGGAGAAATTGACAGTAACATAGTAATTGCAGGGGATTTAACACCTGACTTACATGAACAGACAAATAATCTAGACAAAAATCAATGAGGAAACACTTACCAATACATTAAGCCAGACGTACTTGATAGATAGATGTTCCATTCAAAAGCAGCAAAACACATATTCTTTTCAACTGTACATGGAATATTCTGAGGATAAATCATATGAGTGAATGAAAGTCATTTAAGTGTGTCTGACTTTTTGTCACCCCAGGGAGTTCTACAGGCCAGAATACTGAAGTGGGTAGTCTTTCCCTTCTCCAGGGTATGATCCCAACCCAGAGACTGAACCCAGGTCACCTTCATTGCAAGTGGATTCTTTATCAGCTGAGCCATAAGGGAAGCCTAAGAATATTGGAGTGGGTAGCCTATTCCTTCTCCAGTGGATCTTCCCAATCCAGGAATTGAACTGGTGTCTCCTGCATTACAAGAAGATTCTTTACCAACTGAGCTATCAGAGAAACATATAAATCACATACTAGACCACAAAATGAGCCTTGGTAAATTAAAGAAGATTGGACCAACCTAGGAATTGAATCAGGGTCTCCTGCATTATAGGCAGATTCCTTACCAATTGAGTTATCAGGGAAGCCCATAAATCACATACCAGGCCACAAAACAAGCCTTTGTAAATTTAAGAAGACTGGAATAATATTAAGCATCTTTTTCCAATGTACTGACACTAGAAATGATTACAAGTAAAAAAAAAATGCAAAAACCACATGCACTTTGGAGGATAAACAATATGCTACTAAACAACCAATTGTTAACTGAAAAACTCAAAAAGGATTATTTTTTAAATATATGGAAACAGAAGTAGATGTAGATGGTCTTTTTCATAGTCATGTATGGATGTGAGACTTGGACTATGAAGAAAGCTAAGGGCCAAAAAATTGATGCTTTTGAACTGTGGGGTTGGAGAAGACACTTGAAAGTCCCTTGGACTGCAAGGAGATCCAATCAGTCAATCCTAAAGGAAATCAGTCCTAAGTGTTCGTTGGAAGGACTGATGCTGAAGCTGAAACTCCAATCCTCTGGCCACCTGATGCAAAGAACTGGCTCACTGGAAAAGACCCTGATGCTGGGAAAGATTGAAGGCAGGCGGATAAGGGAATGACAGAGGATGAGATGGTTGGATGGCATCACTGACTCGATGGACATGAGTTTGAGCAAGCTCCAGAACTTGATGATGAAGAGGGAGGCCTGGCGTACTACAGTCCATGGGGTCACAAAGAGTTGGACACAATTGTGTGACTGAACTGAACTGATATGGAGACAAATGAAAATGATAGCACAACAATCCCAAATTAGTGGGGCACAGTGAAAACAATTCTAAGAGGGAAGTTCATAGTGATACAAATTTGTCTTACTTCAGGAAAGAGAAAAATCTCAAATAAAAAACCTAACCTTTGATCTAAAGGAACTAGAAAAATAAGAACAAACAAACCCAAAATTAGTAGAATGAAAGAAGTCAGAGAAGAAATGTGAAGTAGTCTTAAAAAAAAAGAAAAAAAGTCAATGAAACTAAGAGCTTGCTCTTCAAACATAAATAATATTGATAAAACCTTGGCCATACTTATCAATAAAAAGAGTGCCCAAAGAAATAAAATCAGATGCAAAAGAGGAACAGTTTCAACCAACATCACAGAAATACAAAGGATTTTAAGAGACTGCTATGAACAATTATGCATCAATAAAATTAACAACATAAACAAATCAAATAAATTCCTAGAAATGTGCAATCTCTCAAGATTGAATCAGAGAGTAAGAGAAAATATAAACAGATTAGAAGTAATGAAATTTCATCAGTGTTAATAATAAAAAATAAATGAATTTATTTCCCAACAAATTAAAGTCCAGAACCAGAAGGCATCACAGGTGAATTCTATCAAATATTCAAAGACAAATTAGCAACTTTCTTCAAATGATTCCAAAAAACTGATGAAGAAATATATTCTATGGCCTTTACTCAGTCTATAAGATCGGCACCACCCTGATACCAAAACCAGACACTGACAACACACACGAAAAAAAGACTAGTCAGTATTATGGATTCCCCCTCCCCAAAAAAGCAAAAATCCTCAACAAAATAGCAAACCAAATTTAATGATATAGATCAGGAACAAAAAGAGTATACCCACTGTCACCACTTTTCCCCAACATAGTTCTGGGAGTGCTAGCCACAGCAATCACACAAGAAAAAAAAAATGTGAGAAATACACATGGAAAAGGAAGACTAAAACTGTCACTATTTGCAGATGACATGATACTATGTATAGAAAGTCTGAAAGATGCCATCAAAAAGCTATTAGAACTAATAAATGAATTCATCAAATTTGTAGCATACAAAATGAATGTATTAGAAATCTTTTGCATTTGCATATACTAAAAACAATCTATACATAAAAGAAATTAACAAAATAGTATTATTTACAATTGCCTCAAAAGAACAAAATGCCTAGGAATAAGTATAACCAAAGAAGTAAAAGATCCGTACTCAAAAAATTAAAAGATTGATAAAAGAAATTGATTACAGCAAAAATGAATGAAAAGATACATGGTGCTCATGAATTTGGAAGAATTAATATTGTTGAAATGACTATCTTACCAAGGTAGCCTACATATTCAATGCAATCCCTATCAAAATACCAAAGGTAATTCTCACAGAACTGTAACATGTAATCCTAAAGTGTGTATGAAAATACAAGATATCCAAAACAGACAAAACAATCTTGAGAAAGAATAAGCTGGCAATATCATGTTCCCTGATTTCAAACTATATTACAAAGCCAAAGTAATCAAAATAGTACGGTACTAAAACAAAAACAGGCAAATAGATCAATGGAACAGATAGAGTCCAGATATGAACCTACTCTTACATGGACAATTGTCCTACAGCAAAGGAGGCAAGAATATAAAATGAAGAAAAGACAGCCTCTTCATTACACGGTGTCAGAAAAACCAAACAACTACATGCAAAAAAAATGAAACTTGGCTATTTTCTCAAAATATAAACAAAAAGACACTCAAAATGCATTAAAGGCTTAAATGTAAGGCCCAAATCCACAAAAATCCTAGAAGAAAACATAGGCAGTACACTCTTTGACATCGGTCTTGGCAATATTTTGGGGGATCTGTCTCTTTAGGTAAGGGAACTAAGGCAAAATTAAAGAGCAGGACTACATCAAACTAAAAAGCTTCTACACAGTGAAAGAAACTATCAACAAAATGCAAAGGCAGCCTGCTGAATGTAAAAAGATATTGGCAAACAGTATGTCTGTTAAAAGAGTGGTCTCCAGTCTTTTTGGCACCCGGGACTGGTTTTGTGTAAGACAATTTTTCCAGGGACTGGGCAGGGCAGAGGGAAGATGGTTTCAGGACAATTCAAGAGCATTACATTAAGTGTGCATTTCATTTTTATTATTACTACACCAACTCTGCCTTAGATCATCAGGCAGATACCAGAGGCTGGGGACCCCTCTGTTAAGGGGTTAATGTACAAAATAAACAAAGAACACATTCAATTCAAAATTTAAAAAAAAAATAGGTGATTAAAAAATTGGCAAGAAAACTGAATAGACGTTTTTCCAAAGAAGATATAGAGATGGTCAACAGGGACATGTAAAAAGATGCTTAAAATCACCAATCACCAGAGATATGCAGATCAAAAGCACAGTGAGGTATAACCTCACATCTGCCAGAATGGCTGAGATCAAAAGGTAATAAACAAAAAGTGTTGGTGAGGACGTGTAGAAAAGGGAATCCTTGTGCACCTCTTAAAATCAATGTATCCGCTGTGGAAAAAGTAAGGAAGTTTCTAAAATACTTAAATAGAACTACTATATGATCCAGGAATTTTGCTTTTGGGTATTTGCTGAAGAAAACAAAAACACAAATTCAAAAAGAAATATGCATTTTAATGTTCACTCCAGTGTTATTTATGATACAAAATACAAGTGTCCCTGTCATGGATCACAACCTTGGTGTGATGAAGGGGCATGCATAACTCAATGAAGCTGTGAGCCATGCCATGTAGGACCACCCAAGATGGGTGAGTAGTAGTGCAGAGTTCTGACAAAATGGATGCACCGGAGGAGGGAATCATAAAACACTCCAATATTCTTGCCATGAGAATCCCATGAAAGGATGAAGAGGTAAAAAAGGTATGAAACCTAAAGATGAGTTCCCAGGTCAGAAGGCGTCCAATATGCTATGGGGGAAGAGCAGAGGGCAATTACTAACAGCTCCAGGAAGAATGAAGCGGCTAGGCCAAAGAGGAAACAACACTGCTGTGGATGTGTCTAGCAGTGAAAGTAAAGTACAATGCTGTAAGAACAATATTGCATAAGATCCTGGAATCTTAGGTCCATGAATCAAGGTAAATTGTACATGGTCAAGGAGAAGACAGCAAGAGTGAGCTTCGAGGTTTTAGGAATCAGTGAACTAAAATGGACAGGAATGGTTGAGTTTAATTCAGATGACCATTATACTTCCTACTGTGGACAAGAATTCCTTAGAAGAAATGGAGTCCAAAATGCAGTACTTGGGTGCAGTTTCAAACAACAGAACATTTTCAGTTTATTTCCAAGGCAAATCATTCAACATCACAGTAATTCAAGTCTATGCCCCAACCTCTAATGCTGAAAAAGTTGAAGCTGAATGGTTCTATGAAGTCCTACAAGACATTCTAGAACTGACACCCAAAAAGATATCCTATTCATCATAGGGGATTGAAATGCAAAAGTAGGATGTAAAGAGATACCCAGAATAACAAGCAAGTTTGGTCTTGGAGTGCAAAATGAAGCAGGGCAAAGGTTAACAAAGTTTTGTCAAGAGAACACACTGGTCATAGCAAATACCCTTTTCCAACAACACGTGATGACTCTACACATGGACATCACCAGATGGTCAATATCCAAATCAGCTTGATTATATTCTTTGCAACTGAAGATGGAGATGCTCTAAACAGTCAGCAAAAGCAAGCTCTGAAGCTGATTGTGACTTTCATCATGAGTTCCTTATTGCAAAGTTCAATCTTAAATTGAAGAAAGTAGGGAAAACCACTAGGTCATTCAGAGATGACCTAAATCATCTAAATTGACCTAAATCATAAGATGACCTTATGATGATACAGTGGAGGTGATGAATAGTTATAAAGAATTAGATCTGGTATACAGAGTACCTGAAGAACAATGGACAAAGGTTGATCTCACTATACAGCAGTCAATGACCAAAATCATCCCAAAGGAAAAGAAAGGCAAGAAGACAAAGTGGTTGTCTGAGGAGGCTTTACAAATAGCTGAGAAAAGAAGAGAAACAAAAGGTAAGGGAGAAAGGGAAAGACATACTCAACTGAATGCAGTTTCAGAGAACAGCAAGGAGAGACAAGAATGCCTCCTTAGATGAACAATAAAAGAAAAAGAAATAGAGGAAAACAATAGAATGGGAAAGACTAAAGATCTCTTCAAGAAAATCGAAGATATCAGCATTTCATGCAAGGATGGGCACAATGGAGGACAGAAGTGGCGAGGACATAACAGAAGCAAAAGAAATTAAGAAATGGTGGCAAGAATACACCGAAGAACTATATTAAAAAGGTCTAAATGGCCTGGATAATCATGATGATGTGGTCACCTAACTACAGCCAGACATCCTGGATTGTGAAGTCAAGTGTGCCTTAGGAAACATTACTATGAGCAAATCTAATGGAGGTGATGGAATTTCAACTGAGCTATTTAAAATCTTAAAAGACAATGCTGTTCAAGTGCTGCATTCAATATGTTAGCAAATTTGGAAAATTCAGCAGTGGCCACAAGGCTGGAAAATGTCAGTTTTTGTTTCCATCCAAAATAAGGGCAATGCCAAAGAATGTTCAAATTTCTGCACAATTGAGTCCACTTCACATACCAGTAAGGTTATGCTGAAAATCCTTCAATCTAAGCTCCAGCAGTATGTGAACTGAGAACTTCCAGATATACAACATAGATTTAGAGAAGGCAGAGGAACCAGAGATCAAATTGCCAACATCCGTTGGATCATAGAAAAAACAAGGAAATTCCAGAAAAGCTGTTTCACTGACTATGCTAAAGCCTTTGACTGTGTGGATCAAACTGGAAAATTCTTAAAGAGATGGAAATACCAGGCCACCTTACCTGCTTCCTAAGAAACCTGTATGCAGGTCAAGAAGCAACACTTAGAACCACACATGGAACAATGAATTGGTTCAAAATTGGGAAAGGAATACATCAAGGCTGTATATTGTCACACTGTTTATTTTACTTTTATGCAGAGTACATCATATGAAATACTAGGCTGCATGGTTCCACAAGCTGGAATCAAAATTGCCAGGAGAAATATCAATAACCTCAGATATGCAGATGATACCACTCTAAAGGCAAAATGTGAAGGGGAACTAAAGAGCCTCTTGATGAAAGTGAAAAAGGAGAGTGAAAAAGCTGGCTTGAAATTCAGCATTCAAAATACTAAGATCATGGCATCCAGTCCCATCACTTCCTGGCAAATAGAAGGGAGAAAAGTGGAAACAGTAACAGATTTTATTTTCTTGGGCTCCAAAATCACTGCAGATGGTGAATGCAGCCATGTAATAAAGACACATGCTCCTTGGAAGGAAGCTATGCTAAACCTAGGCAGTGCATTAAAAAGCAGAGACATCACTTTGCTGACAGAGATTCATATAGTCAATGCTATGGTTTTCCAGGAGTCATGTGCAAATGCAAGAGCTGGACCATAGAGAATACTGAGTGCTGAAGAGTTGATACTTGCAAACTGTAGTGATGGAGAAGACTCTTGAGAGTCACTTGGACTGCAAGGAGATCAAACCCATGAATCCTAGAAGAAATCCCCTCTGGGTGTTCATTGGAAGAACTGACGCTGAAGCTGAAACTCTAATAACTTTGATGTGAAGTATTCACCTGATGTGAAGATCTGACTCACTGGAAAAGACCCTGATGCTGGGAATGATTGAAGGCAAAAGGAGAAAGGGTTAGCAGAGGATGAAATGGCTAGATAGCAGCCCCAAATCAATGGACATGAATCTGAGCGAACTCCAGGAGAGTCAAGGACAGGGAAGCCTGACATGCTGCAGTCCATGGGGTGTCAGAGAGTCAGACACGTCTTAGTGAGTGAACAACCACAACAACAAAGTTACAAGTGTCTATTGATGGTGTACTAGATAAAGATATATACATATATATATATATATATAATGGAGTTAAATATTTATATATACAATGGAAAAATAGTTATAAAATGAATGAAATCTTGCCATTTGTGATAACATGGATGGATCTAAAGGGTATTTATTATTCAAGAGAAATATTTCATACAAAAACAAATGATCTCATTTATATGCAGAGTCTAATAAACAATGTAAAATGAAAACAGATTCATAGATACAAAGAACAAATAGTGGTTACTAGAAGGAAGGAAAATAGAAAGTTGGGTGAATTAGTTGAAGGGGATTAAGAGTTGCAAAGCTCCAGTTATATAATAAATAACAGGTATATAATCTACAGCAGAAGAAATATTGTGAATAATATTGTAATAACGTTGTATGGTTATAGATGGCTACCAGATTTATCATGGTTATCATGTTATAGCATATGCAAATGCTAAACCATTACTGAGTACACTGAAAATAATATATACATATATATATCTCTACTGTATATGTTAACATATATATGCTATATATATATATATATGAAAGTAACATGTATGTATATATTAACTGTATTCCAAATTTAAAAAAGAAACACTTATTAAATCAACAAAAAACTTTTTACTAGTAAACAAATTCCAGAAAACAATAAATAATATATTCCAAGTTATAAAGGAACATCTTTGTTGATCTATAATTCTATACTCAATTAAACCATTGTCCAAAAGGAAAGAAAATAAAAATGTTTTGTATGAATGAAAACACAGAGCTAGCAAAAATTTTCTCTTAAATTTGTAGGCCTTATATTACATATAAGAATTCTTGGATTGGAAACACTGGGACATTACCAAAACCTTGTCAAGCAGGAATCAAGATGCATCCTGGACTCCTCAATATCTTTCACTCTTCACCCCATATATATTCACTTTTCAACACCTATGCATTGCAATTCTTAAAAATCTCTCATACCCACCCACTTCTCTCCATATTCATAGCCACCACTCGAGTCCAAGCAAGGTCATCTATTCCTAAAATTACTGCAATCTTGTCTGTACCTTTGAGATTATTTCTCACTACATTCAATGCTGCACTAAGCCGAGGTGCTTCTTGTACTGGAAGACAAAAGAGAAAACAGGTACATAACTGTGACTGTTTTTGATACAGACTTTTTGTAAATTCCAGGGGAAATGTATGATGAAGGGAAAACTGTATTGAGGTAGAAATTTTTTAATCATTTTGTTTATGAAATACTAAAGTCCTTGAGGTTAATTTGTAAGTCACTTCAGTTGTGTCCAACTCTTTGCAACCCTATGAACTGTAGCCCACCAGGCTCCTCTGTCCATGGGATTCTCCAAGCAAGAATACTGGAGTGGGTTGCCATGCCCTCCTCCAGGGGATCTTTCCCATTGAGGGATAGAATACATTTCTCTTAAGTCTCCTGCATTGGCAGGCAGTTTCTTTACCACTAGTGCTACCTGGAAAGCCCCAGTTTGTACCATAATTACAAGTAAATAATACAATGAAATTGGGAAGTGCTTTTTGGGCAATAAGAATTTGTTGATTTGGTTGTTAGTACAGTTAAGATTTATTTCTATCTCAAAGCTTTCAGCCAAAATTGATTCCTGGGGAAGGAGGGTTCTGCTCTCTAGTTGTGGAGGGCAAGTCTGATAGGAACTTAACCATAATGGTGATATATGATCTGAAGTTCACATCTTCTTCAACTCCCAGTGAAGGAGATGCCATGGCACAAGGAATCCTTACACATTTTTTGTCTGGCTTTGGTCTGGGAGTGATTCATTGATCAGAACTACTTTGGTGTCCCTCCCCAAAAGCAATGGGCCTGGGAAACATAGCTTTCTGTGTGCCCAGAATAGAGAACTAGATAATCTCTACAGAGTCTGTCTATTCAGTCTATGCCCCAGTCCCTTTCTTTCCTGTACAGAGGATTTCCCCACCCACCCACTAAGGAAGACAACCCCATTGCACACTAGACAGAGAGCCAGGCTATTTCTTTTCTTATCCAGGTCACATGTGATCTTTTTGATCTCATTCTGAGCAATAAAGACCAGTTTCTGTCACTTTATCAGATGACTAGCAAGGACAGCTCTCTAGCCCCTGGAATGATCTGGTTAGTGCTGCATTTTGGCTGAACCTGAGTGGGCCTCTTTGTATCTGATGATATGAAAGAGGGACAGTTCCTATGGGATCTGAAAGCAGAGGTGGTTAAGAATGATGTCTGTGTGGCCTTTACAAAAAAGCTTCCTGCCATTAAGAGAACATATGAAAAAACGGATGTGACTCCCACAGCCAGAATCAGTTTCATCCACAAATGTGCACATAATGTGTGGTGATGTATACTGCTTCATGATCCTGGCGTGCTGTGAGAATTGTGTTCAACCTCAAGGACAGTGTGGATCATGGCAGTGACTTGTTTCTGTTAAGGTGAGGGTATGTCAGATTGTCACCTGCCAGCCAGACAAAGGGGTTACTCCTCTATTTACTTTGGGTGGGATTCTTGGGGTAGTTGGGGCTCAGAAAAGGGAGGCAGCGGGGAAAGAGGCTCTGGTGTGAGGAAGAACAGAGCGCCGATTGCGTCAGTCTGTAAGGGTGGCAACAGCCAAGCGAAGAAGTCAGCAGGCCCCCTCCCCCACGACAGCTAATGACAAATTAGCTGACTTCCAAGTTTTCTTTTTCTCCTCTATAATCCTCTTATGAAAGCCTCACATATTTAGCAAAGCATCTTAGCATAGCCTCGGGGAAGGAAATAAATAGATTGCATTTATTCATGCTGCAAGGCAGCATGGGAAAGGCCAGGGCTCATAGGGCAGGGATGGGAAGGCCAGCAGTGTGTGTGAGGAGCCTCAAGCCGTGTGAGGAGTGAGCAACAATAGCTGGGGGAAAACAGAGCCCTCCTTTCTGGAGATCCTCACACAAAATGTTGTACTTGGAACGGACGGAGTATTTTTTCCACAAATTTACGTTGTCAGTCACTAACACTCTTCTAGATGCTGGGGAAAGAGAACAGAACCCCCACAGCCTTCACCTCGTGGGGCACAAGTACCTGTGTAAGACAATTGAAAAACACCCTCGTGCTGCCCAGGTGGCAAGTAGCAAAGAATCCTCCTGCTAATACAGGAGACGCAGGTTCAGTCCCTGAGATGGAAAGGTTTCCTGGAGGAGGAAATGGTAGCCCACTCAGTATTCTTGTGTGGAAAGTTCCATGAAGAGAGGAGCCTGGTGGGCTACAGTCTGGGGGGTCACCAACAGTCAGACACAACTAAGTCACTGAGCATACACACAAAAATTGTGTCCTGTGGTGGTAAGAGCTGTGGAGAAAAGAGTGTGGTGATGGGATGGCAGGTGCTGGGGAGGGTTCGTGCCATTTAAGAGGAGACCGGGGGCCCTCCCCAAGAAGGTGACATTTGAGCAGAGAGCTGAAGGAGGCTGTGACTGATCCATACAGATGTCTGCAAGAGAATGTTCTAGGCAAAGGGAACAAGTGGGAAAGATGAGCCTGCAGTGTGCGTGATACTTTTGATAGCTTAATAAAGAAAGAAGCTCCATATGTCCGTGTGACTCACTGCTATCCCTACTGGTATATATTGGCATCAAACCTTATTTTCCACTGAGAAAGTCATTAAATTCATGAGAAACTGAGCATGATTGACCAGTTTTTTCTGAGGATTTAATCAAGAAATGGAAGAAGAGCATGAACATTTTAACTTTTATACCAGAGTTTTCTGATCTTCCATAGGGCAAATCTGGAAGCATCTGATTAACCTCTGGGAAGATATGTTGCTATTTGTTTGAGGAGTTTTGTTTTGTCATTTTTTGTTTGGGGGGCTATTTGGAGGGTCGGGGTTTTGGGAGGTTTTTTGTTTTTTTGAGAGAGAGCAAAAAGCCTAGACAACTCTAATAGTTTTTCAGAACAGAGTCCATTCTTGATTTGCCTTATTTGGAAGCCATGTTTGGCCACATTAATGTGATTCATCTTTTTACTCAAGGTCTCCCATCACTGTCAGTGAGGCTACTGCAAGAATATGTGCATTTGGGTCAAGTTGCTTGTTTCTGAAAGGAAGATTGATGGTAAAGGACTATATAAATGTGATGTTAATGAAGTCTAGAAATGGAAGTCTAGAATTAAGAGTGACCAAGCTTTAATGTCTCTGCAAGAAGAAAGCTGCAGATACTTGGAAATGAAAGAAAGAAAGGAAAGGAGAATGACAGGAAGAAAGAAGAAAAATGTAGTGTGCTTTTGACATGAAAGAGGCCAGTGATTACTTAAACACTTATCTTTATTTTGATACCAAGAATTATGGAACACCCTGACTTCAAAGGCTGAGGTGGGAAATGTAACCAACCCTCTCACAGTTCACCCTCAGATAAGAGGGGACTTGTATGGGGAATTTCAGAGATCAGGTTTCCAAGTTGTGGGACTGAATTCATGTAACATCATTTCCCTTGTCTTCAAATCAAAGAAGCTACCTTTAAGAAGAACTGTGACACAGATGCTGTCCATGGCAGGAAAATTACAATAAATTCATGCCTGATTTTTAAGGTCACCTAAATAGAAATAAACCTTTAAAAACTTAGTTTCTTTCTTTCCCTTTCTTTGTTTCTTCTTTCTTACCTTCTTTTCCTTCTTTCCTTTCTTCTTTTTATGTTTACAGATATCTGCAGCTAGCTTGAATCCTCCTATCCTCTCTCTTTCTTCCTTTCTTTCTCTTTTGTGAATAAATCTTAGCTTTCTCATTAAGTTTAAAAGCATATTAAAATTTACTTTTAAAATCTGCACACTTTACAATTATGTTAACTTTTTAGGAAATGACCATTTGTTGTTGTTATGAAAAAGCATGACTGAAAGATGCAATTATTTGTAGAGATTGATTTTACATTCTATCTCTGAAAAGAAATCAATTTTCCATTCAGTAGACTACCTTGTATGGACTTCTTATGTATATGTGTGTTTACATGCAGTTTCCTAGGAACAAGTCTGTGGCTTTCATCAAATTCTCAAATGGCTTTCAAAAGAATACAAATTTAAAAAGCCAAGGCCCACTGCCTTAAACCAAACCCTAGCTCTACTCTGGGAATGATTCTTCTATTCTCTCCAGTAGAGTCTATTAAATTCCTCATGTTTCACAAATCTCAGCACCGGAATATGATCCCCACTACCATTTTCAAACCATTCCTCACCAACCATCTTGAATCATGTTTATCCTCATAGCATCACTGTCTTCTACCAACTTTCTTTTTTTTGTCCTTTACTTACTATAAACCTCATAACCTAATTCTTGGTCTTCCTCTCCATTGCAAGTTCTGCCGGCATTAACAGAAAGTTGAGCAAATAGATGAACAATATATCTAAAACTATTCTCAAACTTTTTTTATTTTTATAGTTTCAATGACCTTCCCCATCATTCTAATTCTGTCATCACTTGAAATGTTCATGTCTGATTTTCTATACTTAAACATCACAATCTAATAACCAAAATTCCTAATTTTCCAACTGTCAACTTAAAAAAAAAAAAAGCACAACATGAGAGTTTCAAGTTAAATTTCATTTGGGGCAAAATGAGGACCGCAGCCCAGGAGACAGCAGCTCAGCTAACTCTGAGAAACTGCTCCAAAAGAGCCAAGGGAGAAGGTCAGTATATATGTGGTTTCAGTGAAAGGAGAATAAAAGCAATCAGTTCGATTCAGTTTAGTTGCTGTCATGTCCAACTCTGCAGCATGCCAGGCCTCCCTGTCCATCACCAACTCCCGGAGCTTGCTCAAACTCATGTTCATTGAGTCAGTGATGCCATCCAGCCATCTCATCCTCTGCTGTCCCCTTCTCCTCCCTCCCTCAATCTTTCCCGGCATCAGTGTCTTTTCAAATGAATCAGCTCTTCACATCAGGTGGCCAAAGTATTGGAGTTTCAGCTTCAGCATCAGTCCTTCCAATGAATATTCAGGACTGATTTCCTTTAGGATGGACTGGTTGGATCTGCTTGCAGTCCAAGGGACTCTCAAGAGTCGTCTCCAACACCACAGTTCAAAAGCATCAGTTCTTCGGCTCTTGGCTTTCTTTATATAGTACAACTCTCACATCCATACATGACTACAACACAATAATGTAAAGAAAATAAATAAATAAAATTTTTTTAAAAGTCTAAAAAAAATATCTTACATACACGACTACTGGGAAAACCATAGCTTTGACTAGAAGAACCTTTGTTAGCAAAGTGATTTCCCTGTTTTTTAATATGCTCTCTAGGTTGGTCATAGCTTTTCTTCCAAGGAGCAAACATTTTTTAATTTTATGTCTGCAGTCACCATCTGCAGTGATTTTAGAGCCCAAGAAAGTAAAGTTTGTCACTGTTTCCATTGTTCCCCTATCTATCTGCCATGAAGTGATGGGACCAGATGCCATGATCTTAGTTTTCTGAATGCTGAGCTTTAAGCCAGCTTTTAAACTCTCCTCTTTCACTTTCATCAAGAGGCTCTTTAGTTCTTCGCTTTCTGCTGTAAGTGTGGTGTCATCTGCTTATCTGAGGTTATTGATATTTCTCCCAGCAATCTGGATTCCAGCTTGCGCTTCACCCAGGCCGGCATTTTGTATGATGTACTCTGCATGTAAGTTAAATAAGCAGGGTGACAATA
Source organism: Antilocapra americana (assembly GCA_007570785.1). Taxonomy (NCBI): domain Eukaryota; kingdom Metazoa; phylum Chordata; class Mammalia; order Artiodactyla; family Antilocapridae; genus Antilocapra; species Antilocapra americana. The sequence goes on along the minus strand of ML661906.1, from coordinate 2,747,561 downwards.
TACAGCCTTCCCAATTTGGAACCAGTCTATTTTTCCATGTCCAGTTCTAACTGTTGCTTCTTGACCTGCATATAGATTTCTCAGGAAGCATACGAGCAATAAAACAGTTTTCCAGAAGGTTTCTACTAGTCTCGTGACATTTTTGCTAGTCACCATGAAGGATTTTAGAGCTTTTCTAGATAAGCTGAGACACAAGAATTAGGCTCATAAAATGGCTCCTGAAAATCTCTAACTATATGAAGAAGTGTCCTGCCAGTTTTTCCCTGGGCACAGAGTGCCTCATTTCTGCTGTCCACCTTGAACTCCTTCAAGGGTTGCTGAAAATCAGCAGCTGCAGCAGCACATGATCTAGTCGTGTAGCAGCAGATAGCAAACGCCCGTGGCAAGCGGCAGTCCGCAGTTGACAGTGGCTCTTTCACTCAGCTGTCTACCTAACACCTGCATCTGGAAGGCAGCCCAATGGTTACAGCAAGAGCCCTGGGACAGACACGCTGGGCTTAAAAGCAGTTCTACTATGTTTAAGATGTATGGACATGAGCAAGTTTTTTAAGCTCGCTAAGCCCTTGTTTTTTCTTTTGGAAATAACAGTTGTTGAGAAGATAATATAACCCATAACATTTAGCACGATGCATGATGCTACTGAGGAAGCAGGCAATAAATCACAGTCCTGTTTGTTATTATTTGACCTTAACAAGATCTCTAGTGACTTCCTTCCTGAAATTTCTTCTTTGTTAACTCATTTCTAAACTCGCTTCCCTCCCTAAACAATGTAGTGTTTCACTTTAGACCTTCTCCTGCCAATGGGCATAATTCTTTTACCCCTCTCTACTTCCACTGCCCTCACTGAACAAAACCCCAGCCCTAGATTGTCATCAAAAATAAAAAGTCATATGACTTGGTATGCTGTACTGGGACTAGTATAAGTGTTCAATAAATTGTGAGTGAATTAATGCTACCATAAATTCAAGGACTTCAAAGACCCTCAGAGCTGCTCAGTAAACTTATTTCTTAATCATCTCTTTCCTTTTTTTCAAACCAGTGTTTTCAAACATTCTCTATGCTTCTCTATCATACTGCCTGATTTCTCAGGAATTGAAGTCTATGTATTTTCCTCTCTCTCCTGTGTCCTACTCTTTTGGACCTACTCCATAAGCCCTGAATTGCATATGAGTTTCTCTCCTGCCCAAATGCAAACAAAACCATACTTCCAAGTGAGATCCGTTCTTCTTCTTCATATGCTCTCCAGTTGTCAACCCATTTCTCTTTTTTTCTGATCAAATTTCTTGAAAGTGTTGTCTAAGATTGTCTGTGCCTTCTCGCCTCTCATGTATTCCTCAATATGATTTGCACCCTCACCAGATAATTGAAACTGTTCCTGCCAATGTTGCTTGCTGCAATAGAAGCTTGACATTTTGGCATCAATTGACATTTTGACCTCTAGATATTTTCCTTTGAATGCTTCCTTCCCCTGAGGATATATATATAATATATATATATATATATATAGTAGCTCTATTGAGATGTAATTCACATACCATAAAGTTTACCCTTTTAAAGAAAACAAATCAATGTGTTTTAGTATATTTATAAAGTTGTGCATTGATTACCATGATCTAATTTCAGAATATTTTATCACCTCCCAAAAGAGACCTTGTACCCAGTAACAGTCACTCCATATTTTCTCCTGCTCTGGCAAACATGAATCTACTTTCTGACTCTCCAGATTTGCCTATTATGTTCATTTTATATAATGAAATCATATAACATATGGCTTTTTGTATTTGGCTTCTTTCACTTGGCGCTTTGAAGGTCCATCTATATTGTAGCCTGTATCAGAGCTTCGTTAACTTTTGTGGTTGAGTAACATCACAGGAAGATGTGGCATACATGTTGTCATTAATTAATTAATTAATGTGCATTTGGACTGATTCCATTTTTTGGCTACTATGAACTTTCATTTGCAAATTTTTTGAGTATATACCAAGAAGTGGAATTGTTGAGTTACATGGTCACTGGATATGTAACTTTCTGAGGAAATGTCAAACAGTTTGCACCAGCAGCATAAGAAGGTTCCAATTTCCCCACATCCTTAACAATGTTTGGTATTGTCTATAATTTTTAATTATAGCCATTTTAGTTGGTGTGAAATGGTATCTCATTGTAGCTTTAGTTTGCATTTTCCTAATGAATAATGACATTGGGCATCTATTTTATTTGCATCTGAGCCATTTGTTTATCTTCTCTGGAGAATTGTATATTTTCTCTTGGTTTCTATGAAGTCATACTTTACTAGTTTTCCCCCTCTTATGTAGGCTCCTTTTCATTTTAAATATCCATGTCTCATTATTTTGTGCCAGATCTTGTCCTGAGGTGACCTCATCCATCCCAAATATTCATTAAAATCTAAATATCAAATATGCCTAAATCTCTACCTCTTGTTCAGCTCTTTCCTGAGATCCAGATTTGGCTATCCAACTGTATTCTGGACATCTTCACTTGTGTAATCTAAAACATTTAAACTGAACATGATTAAACTTAATCCATTGTGCTCCACCAACTCAAATCTGTCCTTCCCATGATGCAGCCATTCAACCCAAGCCAACATTCTAGCTAGCTTCATTTTCCCATTTCATTAACCCATGCAAGTCCAAGCTATTCTATTTCTTCAGTTCTCTGAATAGGGTCCTCCACCATGTTCCTGTTCTCAGTGCCTTAGGTCAGACCTCTTCATTAATTCTCGAATCACAAATTAGTGTGAAAAATACTACAGGCTGGCTCTCTTAACACCACTCCATCCTGTCCTGCCAACATGAACAGAGACTGGTATCCTTAAGGACTATATTTCCCAAGGTACCTTCAATTTGGGTTTTCCATACTGAATTACCAAGCAGAATTATCTTCCAGGGTAAAAGACAGAAGTAAGTATGATGAGATGGCAGTCACTCAGTTCTCCTGAAAACCCTGGCAAGGAAGCAAATTGGTTATCCTGTGGCACTTTTCCTGGAGATCCTGAGATCCTTATGCATGGTTCTTAACCTGTGCTCTGTGCCAACATCATCTGGAGAGGGGTTTTTGTTTAATTTTTAATACTATGACTGGGCCCTGCTCCAGGGAAAGTAAATACAGTCCCTGGGGGTGCAAACCCAGCAGGAGCAGCTTTGTAAAGGTGATGCTGATGTGCAGCCAAGTTAGGGAAAACTGGTTCTGATGTCCGGCTAGTCCCTTACTTCCTTATTGCCGAGTCCAACCCACAGAGCAGCCATAGCTCCTGATTCAGCAGGTTTCCTGAGAGTGGCCAAGGCAGTGTGATTCTTCAATAGGAGTGGTAGAAGCAAACAGCAATTCTTTGGCCACCCAGCATGGGAATGTGAATTGTGCAATTGTTGTTTTAGGAAGCTCAGACTAGAGTCAGCTTTGCCAGTCCTTCCAACAAGCCTGTAAATTGCTTGCTAAGTCACTTCAATTCAGTTCAGTTGCTCAGTCTTGTCTGACTCTTTGCGACCCCATGGACTTCAGCACACCAGGCCTCCCTGTCCGTCTACTCCCAGAGTTTACTTAAACCCATGTCCACTGAGTCTGTGATGCCATCTAACCATCTCACCCACTCTCGTCCCCTTCTCCTCCCACCTTCAGTCTTTCCCAGAATCAAGGTCTTTTTTTTTTTTTATTATTGTTTTTGCCATACATTGTCATGATATCACCATGGGTTTACATATGCTTCCCCTAATGAGTCAGTTCTTCACATCAAGTGGCCAAAGTATTGAAGTTTTAGCTTCAGCATCAGTCCTTCCAATGACTATTCAGGACTGATTTCCTTTAGGATGGAATGGTTGGATCTTCTTGCAGTCCAAGGGACTCTCAAGAGTCTTCTCTTGAGAGAGAAGTTTGAACCACAGTTCAAAAGCATCAGTTCTTCGGTGCTCAGCTTTCTTTATAGTCCAACTTAGAAAAGTTATGACCAACCTAGACAGCATATTAAAAAGCAGAGACATTACTTTGTCAACAAAGATCTGTCTAGTCAAGGCTATGGTTTTCCCAGTAGTCATGTATGGATGTGAGAGTTGAACTATAAAGTCACTTCAGTCTTGTCCAACTCTTTATAACCCCATGGACTAAAGCCTGCCAGGCTCATCTGTCCATGGAATTTTCCAGGCAAAGATACTGGAGTGGGTTTCCATTTCCTCCTCCAGGGGATCTTCCTGACCTAGGGATTGAACCATATCTCTTATGTCTCCTGCATTGGCAGGTGGAGTTTTTACATCAGCACCACCTGGGAAGCCCAAGTTGCTTAGTACCCTGTAATAAATCCCTTTCTGCTGAAACTGGCTAGAAATTTTTCTGTTGTGTGCTACTGAACCATACCCAATACAGCTACCTAAAATTCAAGTCAGACCACATCACATTCATAATTTAATTTACTGGTCTGTTCTGTTCTTACATTAAATCTAATAAGTTGCAAGGTATTTTGTGATCTGGCATCTGCTTTTTCTTAAGGCACATTAGAAATATATATTAAACACATGTATACCCATGGCAGATTCATGTCAGTGTATGGCAAAATTAACACAATAATGTAAAGAAAATAAATAACTATTTTTTAAGTAATTTAAAAATGGATGTCTTCATTGAGGAGCTTTTCTGCTGGCACAGACATAAAGAATCCACCTGCAATGCAAGAGAACAGGGTTTGATCCCAGGGTCTGGAAGATCCCTGGAGAGGGAAATGACAACCCACTCCAGTATTCTTGCCTGGAGCATCTCATGGACAGAAGGGCCTGGTGGACTACAGACCATAGTGTTGCAAAGAATTGGACACAACTGAAGCAACTTAGCATGCATAGTTTATCAACAGTGTTGTGTTAGTTTTAGATGTACAGCAAAATAATTCAGTTTCGTGTATACATATATCTATTCTTTTCAAATTCTTTTCCCATTTAAGTTGCTACAAAATATTGAACAGATTTACCTGTGCTATACACTAGGTCCTGGTTGATTGCATATTTTAAATGCAATGTGTACATGTACAATGCAGTGTGTACATGTCAACCCTAAAGTCCCAATCTATCCCTCCCTCTCACTCTTCCTGCCTGCTAACCATAAATTCATTCTCTAAGTCTGTGAGTCTACCTCCATTTTTTAATTAAGTTAATTTGTATTATTTTTTAAAGAGTCTGCCTATAAGTGATGTCATATGATATTTGCCTTTCTCTAACTTAATTCATTTAGTATGAAAATCACCAGGTCCATCCATGTTGCTGCAAATATCATTCTTTCATTGTTTTTGATGGCTGAGAAATATTCCATTATATATTTGTACCCACATCTTCTTTATCCCTCCATCCACTGATGAACATTTAGCTTATCATGTTTTGGCTATTGTAAACAGTGTTGCAGTGAATACTGGGGTACATGTATACTTTCAAACCAAGTGTTTCTTTGGATATATACCCAGCAGTGGGATGGCTGTATCATATGGCAGCTCTGTTTTCAGTTTCAGGGACACTGTTCTCCATAGTGGCAGTACAAATTTACATTCCCATTAGCAGTATAAGAGCCTTTATGCCAAACTCTCTCCAGTATTTATTGTTTGTAGATTTTTAACGATGACCATTCTGATTGGCATGAAATGATATCTCGCTGTAGTTTTATTTACATTTCTCTAATAGTTAATGACACAAACAGTCAGACCTGACTTAGCAACTAAATAATAACAATAATTAATGATGTTGAACATACTTTCATGTACCTCTTGACTATCTATATGTCTTCTTTAGACAAATGTCTATTTAGATCATCTGTCCCATTTTTGATTGAGTTGTTTCTTTTGATGATATTGAGCTGCATTTGTTGTTTGCAAATTTTGGAGAATAATTCTTTATCAGTTGCATCATTTGCAGATATTGTCTCCCTCTCTGTGGGTTGTCTTTTGTTTTCCTTATGGTTGTTTATACAAAAGCTTTTGAGTTTAATTAGGCTCCATTTGTTTATTTTTACTTTTATTTCCATTACTCTGGGAGACAGATCAAAAACGAAATTGCAATTGAAGTCAGAGAGTTTTTGCCTATGTTTTCTTTTCAAAGTTTTGCAGTATCCAACCTTAATACATTTGGTGTTAAAAAGTATTCTAATTTCATTTTTTACATGTATTATAGCTATCCAATTTTCTCAGCATCATTTATTGAAGAGATTGTCTTCCCTTCATTGTATATTCTTACCTATTTTGTCATAGATTAGTTGACCACGGATGCATAGATTTATCTTTGGACTTTCTATTCTATTCCATGGATATATTTTCCTGTTTTTCTCCCAGTACCATCCTGTTTTGACTACCATAGCTTTGTAGAAGAGTCTAAAGTCAGGAAGCCTGATTCCTCCGGCTCTGCTTTTCTTTCTCAAGATTACTTTGGTTATTTAAGGTCTTCCACATAAATAGCAATTTTTTTTCTAGTTCTTAAAAAATTCCATTGGTAATTTGATAAGGATTGCAGTGAATCCATAGATTGTCTTGGGTAGTATAGTCATCTTAACAATATTGATTCTTCCAATCAAATATATAGTATATCTTTCTACCGTTTGTGTTGTCCTCAATATCTCATATCACCTACTCACAGTTTTCAGATTAAAGGTCTTTTGTAACCTTTGTTGTTGTGATTCAGCTGCTCAGTTGTATCTGAGTCTTTGAGACACTATGGCCTGCAGCACACCAGGCTTCCCTGTCCATCACCATCTCCTAGAGCTTGCCCAAACCCATATCCATTGAAACGAGGATGCCATCCAACCATCTCAGCCTCTGTCATCCCCTTCTCCTCCTGCCTTCAATCTTTCCCAGTATCACAGTCTTTTCCAATGAATCAGCTCTTGGCGTCAGGTGGCCAAAGTATTGGAGTTTCAGCTTTAGTATCAGTCCTCCAATGAATAATCAGGACTGATTTGCTTTAGGATGGACTGCTTGGATCTCTTTGCAGTTCAAGGGACTCTCAAGAGTCTCCTTCGACACCACAGTTCAAAAGCATCAATTCTTCAGCACTCAGCCTTCTTTATGGTCCAACTCTCATACCAATACATGACTACTGGAAAAACCATAGCATTGACTAGACAGCATTTTGTTGGAAAAGTAATGTCTCTCTTTCTTAACAGACAGTCTAGGTTTGTCATAGCTTTTCTTCTAAGGACCAAGTGTCTTTTAATTACATGGCTGCAGTCACCATCTACAGTGATTTTGGAGTCCAAGAAAATATAATTTGTCACTGTTTCCATTGTTTCCCCATCTATCTTCCATGAAGTGATGGGATTAGATGCCATGATCTTAATTTTTGAATGTTGAGTTCTAAACCAGCTTTTTCACTCTACTCTTTCACCTTCATCAAGAGCCTCTTTAGTTCCTCTTCATTTTCTGTCACAAGAATGATTTCATCTGCATATCTGAAGTTACAGATATTTCTCCCTGCACTCTTGATTCCAGCTTGTGCCTCATCCAGCCTAGCATTTCACATGATGTACTCTGCATATAAGTTAGATAATCAGGATGACAATATACAGCCTTGATATATTACTTTCCCAATTTGAAAGCAGTACATTGTTCCATGTGTGGCTCTAACTGTTGCTTCTTGACCTGCATACAGATTTCTCAGGAGGCAGGTCAGGTGGACTGTGTTCCCATTTCTTCAAGAATTTCCCACAGTTTATTGTGATCATAGTCAAAGGCTTTAGCATAGTCAATAAAGCAAAAGATGTTTTACTGGAATTCTATTGCTTTGCCTATGATTCAGCAATGTGGGCAATTTGATTTCTGGTTTCTCTGCCTTTTCCAAATCCAGCTTGAACATCTGAAAGTTTTCAGCTCATGTACTGTTGAAGCCTGACTTGGAGAATTTTGAGCATTACGTTATTAATACATTAAATGAGTGCTATTGTGCAGTAATTTGAACAATCTTTGGCAATGCCTTTCTTTGGAATTGGAATGAAAATTGACCTTTTCCAGTCCTGTGGCCACTGCTAAGTTTTCCAAATTTGCTGGCATATTGAGTGCAGCACTTTCACAGCATCATCTTTTTTTTTTTTTTTTAAATAGCTCAGCTGAAATTACATCACTTCCACTAACTTTTTTGGTAGTGACATTTCCCGAGGCCCACTTGACTTCACATTCCAGGATGTCTGGCTCTAAGTGAGTGATCACACCATTGTGGTTATCTGGGCCATTAAGGTCTTTTTTGTATAGTTCTGTATTCTTGCCACCTCTTCTTAATATCTTCTGCTTCTATTAGGTCCATACCATTTCTCTCCTTTATTGAGCCCATCTTTGCATGAAATGTTCCCTTGTATCTCTAATTTTCTTGAAAGGATCTCTAGTTTTTCCCATTTTATTGTTTTCCTCTATTTTTTTGCACTGATCACTGAGGAAGGCTTTCTTATCTCTCCTTGCTATTCTTTGGAACTCTGCATTCAGATAGGTATACCTTTCCTTTTGTCCTTTGCCTTTTGCTTCTCTCCTTTTCTCGGCAGTTTATAAAATGCTTTTTTGCATTTTTTTCCCTGGGGGATGGTGTTGATCACTGCCTCCTGTACAATGTCACTAACTTCCATCCATATTTCTTCAGGCACTCTATCTATCAGATCTAATCCCTTGAATCCATTTGTCATTTCCACTGTATAATCATAAGTGATTTGATTAAGGTCTTACCTGAAAGGCATAATGGTCTTCCCTACTATCTTCAATTTAAGTCTGAACTTAGCAATAAGGAGCTCATGATCTGAGCCACAGTCAACTCCCAGTCTTGTTTTTGCTGACTGTATAGAGCTTCTCCATCTTCCGATGCAAAGAATATAATCAATTTGATTTCTATATTGACCATCTGGTGATGTCCATGTGTGGAGTTGTCTCTTGTGTTGTTGGACAAGGCTGTTTGCTATGACCAGTGCATTCTCTTGGCAAAACTCTAATAGCCTTTGCCCTGCTTCATTCTGTACTCCAAGGCCAAACTTGCCTGTTATTCCAGGTATCTCTTGACTTCGTGCTTTTGCATTGCAGTCCCCTACAATGAAAAGTGCATATTTTTTTTGTGTTAGTTCTAGAAGATCTTATAGGTCTTCACAGAACCATTTAATATCAGCTTCTTCCACATTAGTAGTTGGGGCATAGACTTGCATTACTGTGTGGTTTGCCTTGGAAACAAACAAAGATCATTCTGTTATTTTTGAGATTGCACCCAAGTACTGCATTGCAGACTCTTTTGTTGACTATGAGGGTTACTGCATTTCTTTAAGGGATTCTTCCCCACAGTAGTAGTAGGTATAATGGTCATCTGAATTAAACTTGCCCATTCCAGTTCATTTTAGTTCGCTGATTCCTAAAATGTCAGTGTTCATTCTTGCCATCTCCTATTTGACCACTTCCAATTTACCTTGATTCATGGACCTGACATTTCAGGTTCCTGTTTTTTTACAGCATTGGACTTTATTTTCACAACCAGACACATCCATAGCTGGACATTGTTTCTGCTTTGGCTCAGCTTCTTTATTCCTTCTGGAGCTATTTCTCTGCTCTTCTCCAGTAGCATATTGGGCACCTACCGACCCAGAGACTTCATCTTTCAGTTTCTTATCTTTTTACCTTTTTATTACTATTTATTTGTATTCTTAGGTAGGTACAGTCCACAGTAATTTATTCTTTTGATTTGATGGTAAATGGAATTGTTTCTTTTATTTCTCTTTCTGATACTTTGTTATGATAGATAGCAATACAACAGATTTCTGTGTATTAATCTTGTGTCCTGCAGACTTACTGAATTCTTTGACAATCTCTAGTAGTCTTCTGGAAACAAATTTAAGATTTTCTATGTATAGTATCATGTTACCTGAAAACAGTGACAGTTTTACTTCCTCTTTTCCAATTTGGATTCCTTTGTTTTTTTTTTTTTTTTCCTTCTTCTTCTCCAATTGCTATGGCAAGGACTTCCAAATCTATGTTAAATAAAAATGGTGAGTGGACATATTGTCTTGTTCCTGTTCTTGTTCTTCAGCTTTTTATCACTGAGTACAATGTTAGCTGTATGTATGTGTGTGTTCAGTCATGTCCAAGTCTTTGCAGTCCCACAGACAGCAGCCTATCAAACTCTTCTGCCTATGGAATTTTCCAAGCAAAACTACTGGAGTGGGTTGCTATTTCCTCCTCCAGATGATGTTAGCTGTAGGTTTGTCATATATGGTCTTTCCCATGATGAGGTATGTTTCTTCTCTGCTCACTTTCTGGAAAATTTTATTATAAATTTTATTATAATTGAATAAAATTATATTGAATTATGTTGAATTTTGTCAAAAACTTTTTCACATCTATTGAGATGATCGTGTGGCTTTTATTTTTCAGTTTGTTTATGTGGTGTATCACATTGACTGATTTGTGGATATTGAAATATATTTGCATTCCTGGGCTAAATCCCACTTGATTATGTTGTATGATTCTTTTAATGTGTTATTGGATTGGATTGCTAGTATATTGTTGAGGATTTTTGAGTGTATGTTCATCAGTGACATTGGCTTGTAGTTTTCCTTTTGGAGATATGTTGGTACCAGGGTAATGGTGGCCTCATAGGATGAATTTGGGAGTGTTTCTTTCTCTGAAATTTCTTGAAGTTGCTTTAGAAGAATAGAAGTTAACTCGTATTTAAATGTCTGATAGAATTTGCCTGTGAAGCCTTCCAGTTCAGAACTTCTGTCTGGTGGAAGATTTTAAATCACATTTTCATTTTTAAAACTTGTGATTGGTCTGCTTGTATTTTCTATTTCTTTCTTGTTCAGTCTTGAGAGACTACCTGTCTAAGATTTTGTTTATTTCTTTCAGGTTTTCCATTTATCGACACTTGCTTGTAGTAGTCTCTGTTGATAAATTCAGTTTCAGGTTTTGTTATTATATTTGTGTGCAGATAATTTTCTACCTTTATTATATTTTTCCTTGCTGGTGCACTTTTCCATTTACAATTTTCTTGTTTCTAGTTATAGCCTTTTCTTTTCCACTTAGAGAAGTTCCTTTAGCATTTGTTGCAAAGCTGATCTGGTGATACCAAATTCTATTAGTTGTTGTGTCTGTAAAACTTTTACTCTCTCTGCCAAATCTGAATGAAAGCCTTGCTTGGTAGAGTATCCTTGGTTATAGGTTCTTCCCTTTCATCACTTTAAATATATTATGCCATTTCCTCCTGGCCTGCAGAGTTTCTGCTGAGAAATCAGCTGATAGCCTTAGGGCAGTTCCCTTGTACATTATTTGTTGTTTTTCTCTTGTTACCTTAATATTTTTTTCTTTGTCTCTAATTCTTTTCAATTTGATTACTATGTGTCTCAGCATGTTCCTCCTTGGGTTTATACTGCTTGAGACTCTCTGTGCTTTCTATACTTTGGTGACTGTTTCCTTTTCTGTGTGAGGAAAGTTTTCAGCTATTATCTCTTCAAATATTTGCTCAGATCCTTTTGCTCTCTCTTCTCCTTCTGAGACTTTTTTTTTCTTTTTTTTTTTTTTTGCAGTAACCTTTTTTTTTTTTTATTGTTTTTGCCATACAATGTCATGATATCACCATGGGTTTACATATGCTCCCCCTCCAGGACCCCCCTCCCTCCTCCCTCCCCCCGGGAAATCTCGCTGCACCAGCCCCAAGCTTCAATCCTGGGCTGGTGATTGATTAGACATATGATAATTAACTTGTTTCAATGCCCTTCTCCCATATCATCCCACCCTTACCCTCATCCACAGAGTCCACAAGTCTATTCTATACATCTGCGTTCCTTTTGCTGTCTCGCATGTTGGGTTCTCATTACCATCTTTCTAAATTCCATATATATGTGTTAATATACTGTATTGTTGTTTTTGCTTCTGGCTTACTTCACTCTGGATAATGGGCTCCAGTTTCGTCCATCTGAGTAGAATTGAAAGAGCCACGTGTACCCCAATGTTCATCGCTGCATTGTTTACAATAGACAGGACATGGAGGCAACCTAGATGCCCATCAACTGGCGAATGGATAAGAAAGCTGTGGTACATATACACAATGGAATATTACTCAGCATTAAAAAAAATTCATTTGAAGCAATTCTACTCAGATGGACAAAACTGAGACTTTAATAATGTGAATTTTGGTGCTTTAATGTTGTCCTAGAGGCCTCGTTTCTTTTCATCCTTTTTTTTTTTTTCAGTGTTTCATGGCAGTAATTTCCATCATTCCATCTTCCACCTCATTTATCTGTTCTTCTGCCTCAGTTGCTCTGTAATTGATTTCTTCTAGTATATCTTTTATTTCAGTTATTGCATTGTTCACCTAAGTTTGTTTGTTCTTTAGCACTTCTAGGTCTTTGTTAAAACATTTCTTTGGCAAACTTCTCGGTCCTTTACTCCATTCTTTTTCTGAGATCCTGGATTATCTTCACTTTCTTTATTCTAAATTATTTTTTTCTAGTAAGTTGCCTATATCCACTTCACTCTGTTTTTCCTCTGGGGTTTTATCTTGTTCTTTCATCTGGAACATATTTTTCTGCCGTCTCATTTTTGTCTAAATTTCTGTGATTGCTGCTTTTGTTCCACAGGGAGCTGGACTATATTTCTTGTCTGCCCTCTAGTGGATAAAACTATCTAAGAGGCTTGTGCAAGGTTCCTTACGGGAAGGACTGGTTCTTGCCCAGTGGTTGTTGGACCGGATTCTTGTCCCTCTGGTGAGCAGAGCTGTGCTCAGGAAGACTTTAAACCACTTGCCTGCTGATGGGTGGGGCAGTGTTCCCATCCTTTCTGTTGTTTGGCCTGAGGCATCCCAGCACTGGAGCCCACAGGCTGTGGAGTGGAGCTAATAGTGGGCTTCAGGTGGGCTCATGCCAACGGGTGCTATCCAGAACTGCTGCTGAGAGTGTCTTTGACCCTGTAGTGAGCCAAACCAGCCCCCTACCTCTGCAAGAGCCCCTCCAATATTAGCAAGTAGGTCTGGTACATTCTCTTATGAGGTCACTTTTTCCCCCAGGTCATTGTGTGTATGAGCTTTTGTGTGTGCCCTCCAAGAGTATAGTTTCCATTCCCCCCAGTCTTGTAAAATTCCTGTGATCACACCTTGCTGGCTTTCAAAGTCAGGTTCCTTTGTTCTCCTCTCCTATTGCTAGATCCCCAGGTTGGACAGCCTAATGCAGGGCTCAGAAACCTCACTCCTCTGGGAGAACATCTGTGGCATAATTGTTTTCTGATTTATGGTTTATTCACCTGGTGGATATGGGACTTGATTTTATCACAGATATGTCCCCCATCTTGTTGTGACTTTGTCTTTGAATGTGGTGTATCTTTTTTGGTAGATTCCAGCTTTTTTTTTTTTTTTTTTGCCAGTGGTTATTCAGTAGTGGCTGAATAACAATGGTTATTGAGTGGTGGCTCAGACAGTAAAGTGTCTGCCTACAATGCGAGAGACCTGGGTTCAATCCCTGGGTCAGGAAGATCTCCTGGAGAAGGAAATGGCAACCCACTCCAGTATTCTTGCCTGGAAAATTCCATGGATGGAGGAGCCTGTTAGGCTACAGTCCATGGAGTCACAAAGAGTCCGACATGACTGAGCGCCTTCACTCACTCACATTCAGTGGTTAGTCATGATTTTGGTATTCTCATAAGAAGAGGTGAGCTCATATCCTTTTATTCCACCATCTTGAGCTAACTCCTCTGAGTGATTTCTTATACTTTATTCTTATTTCTCACAATTTTTTCAAAATACATGCATTTGTCTATCATAAAAAAATTAATAGAGAGCTTCACTGGAGAAGAATTTCATGTTTATAAGTGAAAATAGAATTATATACACCACCCTCCTTAGAGAACAATGCCTTTAAAAGTCAGAATCTTTCTGGGTGACTTAATGGACATGTGTTATCCATAACAGTCTCCTTTTGTGTAAGCCACTTTGGTCATTGCTATGGACTTTGTGGTGGCTAGAAGGTGAAAGGATATATTGCAAAGATGTGAAGAAAGTCAAATATCTTATGAAGTGTTTATTTGCTTTGCCTGTTGACTAAAAGTAAAAGAATCCTAAACAAAGAAGAGAGATAAAAGCAGACCTAAGGAAATTAGGAGAAATCATCAATAATTCTGCTATCTTCTTCTGCTTCCTTTGTCTCTTGCATGAATAGGATGTGTCATAGCAAAAGGAAAAGCAATTTGGTATTGACTAATGTACATACTGATAAGAAAATCATCAAAACATGTTCCCATTTTCTAGCATGTACCAGAAGCCATGGGAGGAGCTTTAGGTAATACATAAATATCATTATAATCTCACAGAATATCTCATCTGGCTCTTTCAATAACTATGTGATGGGAATTCCTGCCTCCTCACTTTATAGGTAGGAAAACTGAGGTTCTAGAAAAATCAAGCCATCTTGCTCAGGTCAGCATAATTTATAAGCAGACAAGTTTTCTTAGCCAGAATTTAGCATTCATTTAAGTTCTTTTTATGAACCATTTAATTTTTTAAATCCCATTTTATTGTGGTGTGAACACTTTAGACAACCTTTACCCTCAACGGATTTTAAGTGCGCATTGTTGACCATGGGTACAGTGTTGCGCAGCAGATCTCTAACACTTATTTCATTTTGCTTACCTCAAACTTTATGCTCAATGATTAGTAACTTCACATCTCCCCACCTCTATCCCTTGGTACCCACTTTCCCTTCTTAAGTCTGTGAATTTGACTATTTTGGATACCTCATATAAGTGGAATCATGTCATATTTGTCTTTTGGTGAATGACTTATTTCACTGAGCATAATAACCTTAAGATTCACACAAATTGTCACATATTGCAAAATTTCCTTCTTTTGTAAGACTGAAATATATCACATTCCCTTTATCCATCACATTTCCTTTATGTATTCATCAGCCAACGGACATTTAAATTGTTCCCACATCTTGGCTATTGTGAACAGTGCTACAATGAACATGGGAGTTCTCATACCTCTTTAATATCTTGATGTCAATTCCTTTGGAAAAAATACTCAGAAATAGGACTGCTGGATCAGTCTACCAATAGATGGTAGTTCTATTTTTAACTTTTTGAGATGCTTCAATACTTTTTCCAGAGTACTTACCAGAGGTGAAAGACTTGTGTATTGAAAATAACAAGATATTGATGAAATAATTTAAAGAAGACACAAATAGATATTCCACTTTCATGAATTGGAAGACTTAATATTGTTATCATGCCAATTCTACCCAAAGAAATCTACAGATTCAACATAGTCTCTATCACAATTCCAATGGAACTTTTTACAGAAATAGAAAAAGAAAAATTCTACCATGCATATGAAACCACAAAAGACCACAAGTTGCCAAGTCTATGCTGAGAAAGAACAAACCTGGAAGCATCGCACTTTCTGCTTTCTAAATATACTGAAAAGCAGCAGTAACATATGTTTTGAAAAGGAAATTCACAGGAATCCTCCAGGATTTAATTCCAGGTCTGCAAGTGTAAGGAAGGAGAAGAGGGGATGAGGGAAGAGAACAATGAAAGAAGATTTTCAAGGAAGTGAGTAATAGGAGTGGTCCCCCTCATCACTTCTTTACAAAAGAAGTTTGAAGAAACACTCCCTTCTAGGAAACAAATTTAGTGGTTAACACAATGTGTGTGTGTGTGTGTGTGTGTGTGTGTGCGTGTGTGTGTGTGTGTGTGTGTGTTTGTACACATTCATTCGATGGAAAGAGGAAAAAATTCCTTCCCTTTTGTTGGTTCCAGGAAAAACCATCCTAAATCAAGGGGTCAGCAAGTGTTTTTGTGCTGTCTTCTTCCTTCCAGAGTTTGGGGAGCTCACTACACTGCTCATTTTTAGTTGAGAAATTCAACTTATAGTAAACTTCTACTTTTAAAACATGAAGCAATGCTAAAGTAAATAATAAACATAAGGAAAAGGAAATTCTCACCTCTAATTTCCCCCCGACTCTACCACCTGCATTTTTTCTCTAAAGGTGACCCTGGGGAGAAGTAGCATTGTTCCTACACAGCTGAGTTTCCTGCACAGAGTACAGCCTCCCTTCCTTACTTTCAGGAGTCAGTTTTAAAGATGGCTCAATTTTAAATACACACAATTACATAATAAACATGGATGTTCATTGTAGCACTGTTGATGACCATAAAAAATTGAGAGCAAAGATGCCAATCAATAGGAGTGATAAATAAATCATGAAAGAGCCATACCCTGGAACAAAAAACAACAATTAAAAATTAAAAAGTAGACTTTGAACAGGAATGTTTAGAAACAGCTGCCTAACAGCAGAAACCAAAGAGGAACTCAAGAGCCTCTTGATGAAGGTGAAAGAGGAGAGTGAAAAAGCTGACTTAAAACTCAACATTCAAAAAGCGAAGATCATGGCATCCAGTCCCATCACTTCATGGCAAATAGATAGGGAAACAATGGAAAGAGTGACAGACTTTTATTTTCTGGGGCTCCAAAATCACTGCAAATGGTGACTGAAATTAAATCTCAGCCATGAAATTAAAAGACACTTGCTTCTTGGAAAAAAAGCTATGACAAACCTAGACAGCATATTAAAAAGCAGAGACAAAGATCCATATAGTCAAAGCTATGGTATTTCCAGTGGTCATGTGTGGATGTGAGAGTTGGACTATAAAGAAAGCTAAACACTGAAGGAGCGATGCTTTCGAACTGTGGTGTTGGAGAAGACCACTGAGAGTCCATCGGACTGCAAGGAGATCAAACCAGTCAATCCTAAAGGAAATCAACTCAGAATATTCATTGGAAGAATGGATGTTGAAGCTGAAACTCCAATACTTTGGCCACCTGATGCAAAGAATTGACTCATTTGAAAAGACCCTGATCCTGGGAAAGATTTAAGGCAGGAGGAAAAGGGAACGACAGAGGACAAGATGGTTGGATGACATTACGGACTCAATAGACATGAGTTTGAGCAAGCTCCAGAAGATGGTGAAGGACAGGGAAGCCTGGCGTCCTGCAGTCCATGGGGTTTCAAAGAGCCAGACACAGCTGAGCGGCTGAACAAACAAAGAACAACACCACCTCTCCTCGTTAGGGTCCTGATTCCTGACTAAGAGGGCATTTAGGTTTGGGGAGTTCTAGAAAGCTTTTATAGCCTAAATAGCTAATGACAGTGCTCTTCAACCCTAATCCTAGCAGCGAACTTTCAAAAGTGAAGTGGCAGAGCATCTGGCAATATAAAAAGGAAATGACCCGTGTGAACTGAAGAAGGCCAACATGATAAAACTCTGCTAGTAAGAGATGTAAACTATTTTTGCTACTGCTCCATCCAGGCATCCCACATATTCATGTTCTCTCTCTCTTCCTGCATTCAGCTCAAAGGCTGATCTGAAATCAGTCATTTACAGCTTAGTGGGAATGTGTTTCAGAGCCAATGCAGGCCTGGCTGAATCACTCAGGCACCTATTCCCAGAAGTTCCTGGGCTAGAGCATTTAAAATAATGGTGCAGGGGAATTGCTTTTTGCTATTTCCATCATTTTTAACATTTTGATTACAAGTACATTGTTTGATGCTACAGAGGATCACGTTGTGTTTTTACGGACTGGGCTGACAAGATAAGGATAATTTTCTAATATCGTTCAGTGGGAGGGATGTGACCCAAATGTCAAAATTACCAACATTCACATTAGAAAGGAATCTGCTTCTAAATTTTGAACTACACGGATGCTACTTCAGAAATTAAAGGTGGTTAGCCACCACAGAGCATGCTTGAAGAGATATTTTGCCTTTGGAGCAGGGATCTGAGTGTCATTGCTGAAGGCAATGGGAAAGCACTGAAGTCGTGAGGAAAAGTGACAAAATAAAAGTGACACTTACAGAAAATCAATTTGTTAGTGGAGAGTGGACTGGAAAGGATGGAGGTAGAGGCAAGCAGATTATAAAGCTCCTGTGTGTATAGTCACTAAAATGCACACTTTCCACACCTAGCCTCACTCATCATGACAATAATCTGCCATAGATATTCTGATATTTATTTTACAGATGAGAGAACTGAGGTTCAAAGAAATAAAATAGCTCTCCTAGTATCACCTTGCTATTAAATATCAGTGCTAATCTGAGAAAAAAGGGAGTATAGAATAAATGTATAACCTCCAAAGACCTGGGATCAATTACTTTGATGATTCTCTCCCTAAAGCAACGCTTCCAACTTGACTGAGCACTAGAACCACTTGAAGAACGTTTTAGAATACCAGCCCAGCATTCCACACACCAGAAAGATTCTGATTCTCAGTGAGGTTTGGGAAGCTCTGTTGTCATCCTTGGGATCTTCTGGTCATTTTACTGAAAGAGAAACTAGCTGAAAGGATGGTTAATTTAGCATCAGACCTGTTAAATTTGAGACACTGGCAAGGACCCAGTAGAATCTTTGCATTATTTAGCTGGAGGCACGAAACCAGAGCTGGGAAGAAATGTCTGTGAGGCAGGAGTTAGATGCCCCCCACTCCTCCACCCAGGGTAAAGCAATTGGAGATTTATTCCCTACTGACTGAAACTCCAAGCGGAGAATAGCAGGACAATTAAGAGAGAAGGCGGGGCCCTGCCCAGACCGCATCTTTTTGGTTCTCAAAGTCAGGAGAACTCCCTGACCGCACATGAGCGGAAAAGCTCTTGGAGGCCCAAGAAGAGCGACGCTGACTAACGGCGCCTACCCACAGGCCTCTTCGGTGGCGTCCATCTCGGCTGAGCTGCGTGTGCACACCTGGGAGGATCCTGATATCCGAAACTGTGGACTGCGAACCAGGCAAATCAGAATGACTGGGCAAAGAAAACCTGGAAGAAATACCCCATAAAGGAATTCAAACTGCAAAGCAGGCGCAACGCAGGCACTCTCCTTCTGAGTCCGCCTGTATCTATCCACACATACTGTACTTTTTTCCTCTTACTAAATACTTTCCTTGGTTCGCTGCTTTCTGTCTTTGCGGAAATTCCTTTCTGCAAAGCTGAAGGGCCAGGGCCCTCGTCACTGACCACTGGTCGAGTGGCTGGAGGCTGGGGCTTTTCACCCCTATGACCCAGCCCAGGCTGTACCTGGGAACCCAAGCCCCGCTCCAAGCCACGCAGGCTGAGGCCGCCCGAGACCATCAGGGCTAGAGGAATACATTTAGGATCGATTTGCATGGAGGCGGTAACTGGTGTCGCAAAAGGCCCCTGGAGAAGAAATGAAGGAGGGGGGATAGATGCTGAGGGCAGAGCTCCAACAAATAGCCACAGAGACGGAAGGGGAGGAAGAAGGAACAGGGAGACACAATTCAAACATCCTTCTTTAAACAGGAGAAGCAGGAAGATAAACTGCCTTAGGAGTCAAACAGGGGGAGTCCCATTCTAAATTCATTAAAGGCAACAGGCACTAAGGAAAATTCTGGATTAAATAATTGAAAAGTTACTGATAAATCCTGAGATTATTACTTGGGATAGAAAGCAGATGATAGGGAGTTGATGCACTCAGTGAGAAAGGGAAGGAAGTAGATATCAAGCTCAGGGAAGTCTGGTTATGAAAGAAGGGAAGAAAAAATAGTAGCATCTGGACCACGAAGCTCCGTGGAGAGTGTTCTAATTGCTATTGTTGTTGGAGTATTTGGAATGCTGAGTAAGTGCAAATGCATAATACTAAATTCATGAAACAATTTACCCAAAGCCAGAAAAAGTATCCCCAGTACTAAACAAGGCTTGGTTATGGTAACAATAAATGTTTATTGAATTTGGTCTGTTAAGTTTGACCAAGAGGCTAAGAACAGGATCCAGATTAAAGTTCAAAAATTAAGTTTGGGATCATGGTGGGATCAAACCAAAGGAGAGGTGTTCCTGGGGCTCTGGACATCGAGTTTAATGCTTCACAGATGTACATGTGTTATGATCAGCTTCAAAGGAGCAGAGGAAAGACAGTCTATCATCTCACAAAACTGTTGCAAAAATTAAAGTGTATATGTGAACGTGTCCTCTAAGGTACGACAGTCATTATTCATAAATTTATTTTAATCCTATGTGATGTGATACAAGACTAGTAAGGGCAGAGAAAGTCTTTAATTCACAGCTTTAACCTCCGTAGGTAGAACAGTACCCATTATGTAGTAGATGCTGACTCATTGCTTATCAATTAAAGAATGGTCATTCCTTATATATAAAATCAGTTAAATCAATAGAAAACTCTGTTGAGTGATTTAGTGCTACTCCTTAAAATGTCAGGTTATCCTTAAAGGAATTTAATTTAAAGGTTCTAAAAATAATATACAGTCACACATATGAAAGGGTGTTTAAAAATTGAGACGGTAAAATACACAAATCATTCCTTTAAAGATAACTTCAAGACCTATGTCCCTAGTTAATCGCCATTAATACTTGAAAATCAAGTCAAGTATTATCTCCTCCAAAAAGCCTGCCTTGACTATCCAGTCTTGGCTAAATACGCACCACACACCCACCACACCAAGACCTTTTGTAGAACAGTGGGAGTATCTCTTTCACAGCACCTTTCCTATTGCTTTGAAATTTACTGATGTCATCCCCACCAATCTTTAAGTCCCTTTAAGTCAATGGGATTGTCTTATTCTTTTAATGGGTGCCATTTCCTAACATAGTATCTGGCACGTAGTAGATGCTAAATAAGTTTGCATTGGAGTGAACTGAATTCATGATGACTTTCGCAGATGGTATCAATTTTATAACCTAATTCACTCATGCCTTAGCTTTCAGCTAGTTTTTCAGCTAATCCCTGTTCATACCTGGAAGGAATGATAACATATCATTTCATAAAGAGTTTCAGGACCACTTTAAAATTACCAAATGTCATTTTAAAAGAATTCTGATCAGTACTATTTAAATCAGATATCAGAAAACCCAATGCATGCATAAGTGTTTGCGGTATTTATATAAAGCTAAACTCAACAGTTTTGTCCATTTCCTTTCCTTCATTTATCCTGACATTTCAGCTGATATTCCTGAACTACTGGGTAAAGCAAATGCACTTCTATTAGAGCCAGTTTGTCTGGTGAGATTTTTGCCAACAGGTGCTCCAGCTTCTTCATTCTATGTATGCTTTCCCTTTACTTGCTTGATTACTAAAACTAGAATTCTCTATTAAAGAATTTACTGTGAATGCTATACAGGCTGATCTTTACAAATAAGGCTCTGTGGGATTACATACAAAATGAAAATTTGAGGACCAACTGTTCCCCAGCATTGTATGACATGTGGTCAGTTGACAGTGTCCTGACATTTTCTTACCTACACCTTTGCTCAGTATTGAAATTCTGGTGAGGCGGGGAGGATGGGGGCACAGGGAAACATATTCCAGGGATGCATCTTTATATTCACAACTCTCAGTATGCTGAACACATACAAAGTCCTACTCTGAGAAAATACAGTGTAATCTTTCCCTTCCACATATGACATGCCAGCCTATGTCCATATATTCCAGATAACTCTCTCTGGTAAATATATACTTTGTGTTACCCATCTGTGCAACTGCCATACAGTTTAAAAGCCCCACAGTTTACAGAAAACTGTCTTAGAAAACAAACAATGGAAAAAATATACAAATATCTGATTTATTTCTCTGAATAGGGACCTCCCCACAAGAAAATATACTATGAAAATAAACTACAAAGCGTGTGGTTTACTTTTGAGAGAAGAGGGTGAGGGTGAAGGAGGCATCATTTTTCTGCAGTTTTAAGTGGTATCTCTAGTGATATTTGCAAAAATATTTATGATTCTCAAGAGTTTTCAAAAGTTGGCTTTGCTATGTACTAATTAATCTTGAACTCCCTCAATACTGCTTCATTCTTCTTTTCCCCAGAAATTTGTAATACAGGCGTGCGCACACATCCACAAACACGCACTTTATTTCCCTGGCTAATTATAATTGTATTCATTATCTTCTGTCCTTTTCCCTCTCCCATATCTCTTGCCCCAACAGTACAAACATTCTTGCACATTTTATTTTGTCTTATCCTGCTGAACATCCCCAACTATTACTACTCTGCAGCAGCCCCTGCTGGTAAAAAGCATCATTCAATTTATCTGTCCTTTCTCAGCCGTGTTTGTCAGGCCTGGTGCTAAATCCTCAACAATCCATGCCGTGGTCTAGCCATGGGTGACCTGCAGGCCCAGTGGAGCCTGCAGCCAGGCTGCCAGCCATCTGCAGGGGAGCAACTGTGCCGTTTCCAGTGTGGAAAGAGCACCAGAGGAATGCATAATTTTCAGGAGGCTTTATTTCCCTTGTTTCTAGAGCACATAAGGAAAAAAGGGATTTGAAACTATTTGTGACTAAAATGATAAAAGAAAATCAATGCAACAATGCATAGACTACCAGAAAATCTTTAGTTGAAGCACAAGTTGTGATATAATGTCAAAAAGGCATTCTTTTCACAGAGAAGGCGTATTAAATTACGTGAGTGCTGACTGCTTTTCCAAGGACTGTTGATAGATGCTTAGGAGAGGAAAAATCTTCCTTCCTGCTTGACCTTAAAAACTGTCTTACCCCAGGCCTTAAATGTTTAAATGTGAATATAAAACATTTTTTCACTGATCCTAGAAAAAAAAATATTCTCAACCTGTTCTCTTTGGTTGTGCCTTATCATCTGCCCATACATAAAGATCTATATATGTATAGATGGGTAGACAGATGTGTAGATATATTAATTCTCAGCTAAAGAGTAAATACATTTATCATTCAGGCTGACAGAACTAGAGTGGAAAACACCCAGGTGATTGCAATTTGCTTTGCCATGCACCCATGAAAAGTCCCTGTAGTGGAAAGGAAATAGAGCAGGCAGGTTATGATAATAGAATATATCTATTTTTCCTTACATTTGTCACTATATTTAAGCCAATATTCCCAAACAGAGTAAAATGTGTACATCCGTAATATGGATACAAGTCCCGCAGGACCGAGTCAATTGTGGAAAAAGCTGTGGAACTAATCTACAAGCACGTGAATCATGTCACAGAGCAAACAAGGCATTGATTGGGAGAAATAGAACAGAACAATGGGGGACAGGAAACAAGGCACAGAAGACAAACCGATTTGAAAATCTGGAGTATGTGGCTATTTTGGTATCAGGAAACTTCTCTTTAAAAGGAAGGATGAATAAGCCTACAACAGTGGGAGATGCGTTATTTTTGTCCACAACATCAACAGGAACAACATCCCTTCAAAAGAGTTATCTTGGGGCTACTCCTAATTCAAATATGATGAGTAGGTTAATTTTATTTAATAGCAAATAATACCACCAGGTGTGCCAGCTACCAAGACGCTGTTAACCCAGCCAGGCATCCCAAGCAGACCAGGTTGTGATATTTGCAGGCATCTCCTGAGCACTCTCACCCAGGGTATTCAGGGCCAGCAAAGTGTGATGGGTGAGAGTAGCATCTACTTTAATGTAACAGGATCATCTCAGGGCTTTGTTTTTCTATCTGAAAACCAAAGTTGACCCCAAAGAGCCAGCCTCATGTAACAAAGCAACATAACCTAGGCTGATACAATAGGAACCTCTTAGGCAAAGCTGCTAAACAGTTGTACCTTTTAAAGTAAATAGACCCCCTCTCCCCCCCTCCAAAAAAATCAAAACAAAACACTGTATGTTCCCTGAAGGCAAAGGATGAAGTTGGTTTTTAATTTTAAAAAAATATTTTTATTTCTTTATTTGGCTCTGCCAGTCTTTGTTGGGGCATGTGGGATCTAGTCTCTTGATCAGGGATCAAATCCAGGTCCCCTGCACTGGGAGTGTGGTGTCTTACCCACTGGACCACCAGGGAAGTCCCCAAAGTTGTGACAAAGGGCTTTTACTTAACAGCAAATCTGTCTTAAAGAATCAGTGTGTGGAGTCTTCCGTGTTGGCTCAGTGGTAAAGAATCCACCTGCCAATACCAAAGACACAGGTTTGATGTCTGGTCTGAGAGGATCCCACATGCCGTGGAGCGACTAAGCATGTGCGTCACAGCTGCTGAGCCCACGCTCCGGAGCTGGAGCCGTGCTGTGGAGCCCACCGACCTCAGCTCCTGAGCCCCCGAGTCCTTGAGTCCATGCTCCACAGCAAGAGAAGCCACCCCGTGAGAAGCTTGTGCAGCACACCCAGAGAGCAACCTCTGCTCGCTGCAGCTCGAGAAAGCCTGCACACAGCAGTGGAGACCCAGCACAGCCAAAAATAAATAAATACAATTATTCAGGAAGAAATCAGTGTATGGATGAGATGCTGTTAAGTCATCTGGCCTTTGTCTCCTATCTGGCAGCCACCCACAAAACTGTTCCCCAAGCAATCTCTCTCTGATAAAGCAATGCAGAAAAGTCACTAACATAATACCATAGCTGTTAAAAGGAATGCTCTAGAATTTATTCATTGTTAATGAGTCATTTAATAAAAGGAGTATATGTATATATACTTTTGAGCAAAAAAAAAACAAAAGTTCATTATGCCAATGGGTATATGCTCCTTTGACAACTTTCTTGGCAATGATTGTAAAAGCAGGAACTTGGGGGGAAATGTCATGAGGACTCAGCTTATTAAATTTTGTAAATCATAAGGCTTGTCGGCAAATACAGAACACTGGAGCTCATTTAGCCATGGGCCTAGAAACTCTGCTCTTAGGACCATTAAACTGGTCCAGAGTTTAAGCTGCACAGTAAATTATACTCAAAAGAAACAGACAGAGATTTTGACTCTTGTTTTCTGTCTGTGAAGAGCAGACTAGCTGTACCGCAGTGGCCCTGTGAGATAATATCACACTTTGACATGAATATGTCACGTACTGCACCTTAGCTGAGCTCACCTGAGAGCGCGGCAGAGTTCTCCTGTGAATTTTAATATCAAAAATGGAGAACCAAATTAAATTAGACTTTTCCTATTTGAAACATTTTCACAGCTTGAATAGATACAGCCAATATTCTTTTTAGGTTATGCCAGCTTTTACAGTCACTTTCAACAAATAGCTATCATTAGAAATAGCAAGGACAATACAGTTGATCGTTTAAAAATAAAAGGTTGTCATTTTGATTTTTTTTTTCTTACAAGAAATAATGAATTGCCTATAGCCACTCTGACTGAAACACCCCTTTAGAGGCTACAAATAAATGAGGCCATAAAGAAAGCATAGTCATATGTCAAAGAAACCTGATCCAATTAATCACTCTTTGTAGTAATTCTGTCACAAAACTTTCTAATGTTTTGTTTCTATTGAGATGTAAACCATTAGCTGGTAATTTACAGCCTACTCAGTTATTTAATATTATATTCATTTTTCAAAATGAAGCTTTCTTCTAAACAAGGCTAAAATTTTCAAAGTTCCTAATGGCCAAATTATAAATAGCCGATTATTTCATAAGTAGTGGGAAACAATTATTTTCTGAAATAGACTATAGAAAAATGCTTTGGAGTATGTAATATAACATGAGTGTGTTTATATTTTGGAAAAAGGTTACATTATATAATTTTGGGGTAAACATTTAATTGGCTAAAATAAATACCATAATTGATGCCCATTACACTGACATTATCTGGGAGTATGTTTTTCAATCATCATAGAAAGAAAACTGTGCTACTCAACATCACTTCTACAATGGAGCTCTACATACAGTGGACTCTTGAGAATGTTGATTGTTAATAAGCCAGATTCTGCCCATTCTATAGACTTTGTAACATAAAATTCTGATTTAGTTTTCCATGGCAAATTAGCTGAAATCAATCATCCTTGGTGATTTATAGCCACAAAACCATCTTCAGGGCAAAAGAAAATCAGTGTCAATCATTTACTGAGTTCTTCCTACTGTCTCCCAAGATTCTGCATAACTAGTACTCCATGATGTGATGCAAAAGAACTTTGCTTGCTTAAATTCATCAAAAAAATTTTCCCACTTGGGCATTTTTTTATGTTAAGACACAAAAATCTAGTTTGGAAGATGTGATTAAAATGTGGTTTGATCTCAATAGAAGAAGGAAAGGGCAGAAATCAATACTGTGGGAACTAATAAAGACAAATGTTTTGTGATCCACCAGGGAAGAAATAATGGATGAAAAATTGAATATGATTCAGCAGTGTAACACTTTCACCAAAAGGCAAATGCTATATCAGATTGCATTAATAGACATATCATGTAAAACAAGCTAGGCGATTTTTCAACAGAAGTAGCTCTCAACACTACTGGTTAGGCCAAAATTAGAAGAGCATCTGTTCTTTGGGGCACAATCATTGCATGAAATATTGTATAGAGTTCACAGGAGAAAAGACACACACACACACACACACAAGAATAAATGAATTGATACTGATTGATAGGTAGGTGGATAGATAAGCTATCAGACACAAAGTTTAGGAAACCAGGCTTGCTTTCAAAGAACAAGAGAATTAAGTCAATGTTCAATTGAAAGCAAAGCTAAAATCAAGTAAAGGAAGACATAATTACCATGAAACGTAATGAATAAAGGGAACAAGATCCAAAAAAATACATAGGTAGTAGCTGCTTTTATTAGGCAATGATACAACCACTAACAAATAAATTTCAGTTGTTTCAGACAATGATTCACATTAAACAGAAAGAAAAATCCCTAGCACATAGACAGGCATGCAATGATTCAATGATATGCCTGGGTCCCAGTCACCAGAAGTATTCGAAATAATCAGGATATTCAACCATTCAAAAGGGATCTGACTCATAACCAAAGACACCTTTAAACGTTTAGAGTTGTTCTGTGGTCTATATAAAGTGACATCTAGTCAGATTACTTTACTAGAAGAGCAAAATGGAAAGAAACAGCTGAGGAAGTTTAACCTAAGGTACACACTTCAGGGATTACTGAATCCCCACTTAGTCAAAAGTAGTCTCAGAATAAGAAGATAAGGAAAATATTTAGCTAATTTTATTGAAAACTTACTATATACCAAGCAGTGTCCTTTATTTTATACTGATAAAATCTCATATAGTCACAAACAATCTAAGAGCTATTTACTATTATTATCCCCATTTACAAATGAGAAACTTAGGTATAAGGACTTTAGATAATTTTGCTCACCAAGTCCCACAGTCAGAATTTTGATCTCCAGCAGTCTAGCTGCAGAGCCTAGAGGGCTATCTGCTCCTCAGTTAACTCGGAATATACTTCAGGCTCAAGTAGTAAGTGTGAATAGAATGGGCTGAAATGGTAGTATCAACAGGTAATAATAATTGGAGACCAAAGAAATAACCAGAGAAGCAAATTTAAATCAGGAATAAGGAAAAATTTACACTTAACGGATGACATTAAGATTAGAATGCACATTTTAAAAGGCTAAGGAATATTCTCTTTAGCCTCCTTAAAATTTTCAGTAGTTTACATTTTCTTTTACTGATGATTTAGGAAGATTTCTTTTGAATGCAGAATATTACATTAAGTCCTCCCAAACTCTTTTATAGCATATAATTTACATAAATCATAATATTGCTTAGAAACATCACGCTGGAGGACTTCTAAGGGAATATTTAATTTCTGTCTAATATAGATTAATTTAATATTTAATTTCAGTCTAATATAGATTAATCTCATTAATAGAGGCAGCTGGCTACATAATCATATTCCCAAATTTTGCATCTCTAGGGCCCCATTGAAAGAACAGGCAGTTAAAAATGAGAATAGAAAAGCAATCTAGAACATACTCATGATTATGACAATTACCTAAATTGCATCACTTATAGTATAAGCAAACCCAATTTAAAAGCATTCTTCAAAAATGTATTCATGATATAAGAAAGAAAGTTTAGCTGTACAACAGACACTGTATTAATGCTGTTTCTTATAAAAATCCAATGATTATAACTAACTTCCTCTTGCCTTGTATTAATAACTTTCAGGTATTTCAATATGCCTTGGTATTATGCTTCTTTTCTTTTTTCTCCCCTTCCCTGAACTGGTCTCATTGAAAGCATACTTCAATTTTGGTCGACACAATGAGTCTGCTGTTGATGCAAGACTTCTTCCTCCAATTCACATCTCCATTACCACCTTGAACAGGTACACAGTAGTACCAGCTCTTCTGAGGATCTCCCCACCTCCCCACCATCCTATTGCTCTGTTCTTCACAACTGTCTAATGGTCTTTAAAGGGAGTTTAGAACAACACTGTTTTCATTTGTAATGGATTCATTCATCTGTCCATTGTGGAGAAAATTGCACAGCTGAGCATTCTCTTTCTGCTTAAGGAATTTGCTCATTAAAATTCCTATGTTGGTGATTAAAACTTTTTGTCCAGTATAAATTTTAGTTCTCACATATAGTAGTGGTGCATTTATGAACTGAACACTACAGTCAAAAATAACATGTTTTCTCTCGATCCTAAATCCTGAGACTTAACTTTAAAAAATCAGCAGCATTCTTCATATAAAATGCTGCTTCTCCACTATTCTTCACTGAATATTCACTAAGTGACAAAACATTGGTTACACCTATGTAGGTATAGGACATGTAGGATGGTTCAAATATTGGTTCTATGACTTACTAGCTATATAAATGAACAACTCTGCCCCAATTTCTGTATGTTTAATGGGAATAATTTTGGGCTTCCCTGATAGCTCAGTTGGTAAAGAATCCACCTGCAATGCAGGAGACCCAGGGTCAATTCCTGGGTCAGGAAGATCTGCTGGAGAAGGGATAGGCTACCCACTCCAATATTCTTGGGCTTCCCTTGTGGCTCAGCTGGTAAACAATCCACCTGCAATGTGGGAGACCTGGGTTTGATCCCTGGGTTGGGAAGATGCCCTGAAGAAGGGAAAGTCTATCCACTCCAGTACTCTGGCCTGGAGAATTCCATGGACTGTATAGTCTATGGGGTCACAAAGAGTCAGACATGATTGAAAAGCTTTCACTTTCATTTTCAATGGTAATAACTTTGCTACTTTACTTAGAAATCCAAATCAAATTACCATGATATCTTGCACATTGCAAATACATAATGAATGGTCACTTTTAAAATTATGTTTATAGTCTAACTACATGTAAAAGTAAATTAGAAAGCCAGAATTTTCCCAAAGGCAGCAGATTTTTGTACAAAAAATATGAAAATTAGAATTAAAAGAGTTTCTCACAGTTTTCCATTTCTGTGGACCTACTTTGTGCCTCCAAGACTTCTAAAATGATCAAGTAGTTTTAGGAAGACACATTCCCACATCCCACTCTTCTTTCGTCAAATAATCTCAGAATTTGTTTTGTGGACTGGGATTCTTATTAAGGTTTTATTTTACAAAAAAAAAAAAATTTCTTTTAATAGGATAACCTAGGAAGCTATGTGAGATGTCCAGAATTCAAACATTTTTTTTAATTCTTGAGTTGAAATTTAAGTATATGAAAAAAATCAACAATATTGCCAAGTTCAAGGGTCTCCAATGTTTGAAGGAAAAACATTCTATGTATGTTAAGAGTCAAAGATAAGCAAAATTCAATAACGATGTATAGTCATCTAAAAGAGGATTATAGAGTAATCCGACTTATGGTGTATGATTAGCTGTAGCTTTAAGTTATGAAGTCCCTGTCAAATAAAATATATAAGGATCAATCCACTTTTCCACATCACAGACAAAGAATCCGTTGCTTCCTGTTCAGAACTTCTAATTGTTAATTACTGCAGCAAATTGAGAAGGCAACCAAAAACATCCCTCATGAACCACTCTAAACAATGAGGTAATAAAATTACATCCCCCAAAGGAAACGTTGTTCAAGCCATGTATATTTAGAATTAAATATAGGGTCTTCAAGATAATCATGTATGCTCTTTATTTATCCATTCATTCATTCTAAAGTATCTACTGACTGTGTGCTAGAGCCAGGCACTCTTCTGAGAACTGTGGGCACATTAATGAGCAAAATAGAAAAAAATCTACCTGTGTAAATCTTGTCTTCTCATCAGGGAATAAATATAATAAATGAGCAGCACGGATGATGCCAGTGCCCTGCTTACTTTTTCTCCACACTCTTGGGTTGAAGGCTATTAATTGTGAATAAATAACTGCAAGTCTGACTGAGCAGCAGGCGCACAGTCTTCTGAAACTCCAGGAACAGCAGAAATGAGCTTTGAAGTCCTGAAAAGAGCCCTCATCCAAAGACAGAAGTGGTGCTAGGGGATACACACCAGGCTCTTCACATCTTGTCAAGAAGCAGTTGAGCCTCAGCAGTCCACCACGATAATCTGCTCGATAACCTGCCTCTCTTTGACCTGCTTCCTTATGCCTCTATCTGTTTTCTTGGGGGTCACATCCCAAACAAACTACTTACACTCAAATTTTGTCTCAGGATGTGTTCTAGGCAACAAGTATGTTAATAGTACATTAAAAAGAGATACATGCTATAGAAAGGATAGAACATATTAAGAAGGATCTAGACTAAAAGGCAAGGGGCAAGATGGTGAAAGGTTTTTGAGCAAAGACTTGAGGAGGTGAAAGGGTAAACCATGGAAATATAGGGAAGAAGGTCTGCGCAGAGGCCCTGGAGTAGGAGGATGGGGGCTGCCTTCAGGACTTTGGAGACCATTGTGACTGCAGCAGAGCACGTGCAGGGGGGAGTAGAGTGTGGACCAGGAGTGAGGGAACAGATGTGGGGAAGTATTTCAGATTCTACAAGGTCTTATAAAGACTTTGAATGTTAGCCCAAGTGATTGATATGAAAGATTTGAGGAGGGGAGTGACATAAAGTGACACATTCTAAAAGCTTCTCTTTAGTTACTATGCTGAGAAAAGACTGTAGGAGGTCAAAGATAGAAGCAGAGAGAACAGTTAGACATCTATTACAAAATGACACACAAGATGAATGGATATATAAATTGTAGTATTTACATACAATGAAACATTATTCAACCATAGAAGGCGTGATACCTGGTACAAAGTAGCATAAACCTCAAAAATATTGTGTTAAATTTAAAAATGCTAGACACAAAAAGGTTATGTACTGCTTGATTCCATTTATAAGAAACATCTAGATTAGGGAAATTCATAAAAATTCATAGTAGTTTCCAGGGGTGGGGGGGAAGATGATTTAGGAAGTAACTTCTTAATGGGTACGCAGCTTTACTTTGAGATGACGAAGCTGTTCTGAAACTAGATAAAGGTGGTGGTGAACGACACTGTGAATATGCCAAATGCCACTAAATTATTCCCTTTAAATGGTTAATTTTATGTTACGTGAATTTTATCTCAATTTTTAAAAAGTAAAAGGGGGGAAATACATACAAGAAATGATGATGGCTTGGACCAGAAGGCTAGTCTGGTCTAGTGAGGCTAGTGAGAATGGTGTGATTCTGGACATATTTTGCAGGTAGAGTCTAGATAATTTCAGTACCAAATATCAGTGTGAAGAGTCAGAGATGATTCCAAATTTGGGGGCTTCAACAACTGTAAGGACAAAGTTGGCACTTACAAGAAGATTGTCAACTGGAGTATGGTTTGGGTAGAAGATCAAGAGTTCAGTTTTGAATATGTTACTTTTAAGAGATTTGTAGATAATCAAGTGAAGTTTCAGATTTCTAGCATTAAAAGCTCTAGAATCATATTCATTGTATTATTATGTTCACCGAGCAATGAGTCAGTGAATATTTGGTATTTTAAGTATGTGTTGCATTTAAGAGAACTTAGATTACTGAAATAATACATCAGGCTTGTGTAACCAGAATTTAAATACATTGATGTTTCTAAGTGGAAATTTTGGGCTTTATGTATCAGATCATTTTAAAAAGACTTTTTCATATTTGCAGTTTTAATTTATTAGATTCACAAGAAATGATAAAATTATTGAGACTTGCCCTTCATATCATCAACACAGTTAAAAAGAAAATATTAAATCTACTAATGAAGTTTAAAGAATTTAAAGGCATAGGTGGCTCAATGGTAAAGAATCCGCCTACAATGCAGGAGAAGAGTGTCCAATCCCTGGGCAGGGAAGATCTCCTGGAGAAGGAAATGGCAACCCATTCCATTATTCTTGCCTAGGAAATCCTATGGACAAAGGAGCCTGGTGGGCTACAGTCCACTGGGTCACAAAAGAGTCAGACACGACTTAGCCAGTAAACAACAGCAACAACACACTTGTAAACAGACTCAACTGTTAATCAAATGCCTTTAAGAGTTACTATAGGTTTTTATAGCAAATTTTGTAAAATAAACGTAAAAGCTCAAGGAACAACTCAGTATTTCAATATCTAACTTTAATAAATTGACTATTATCCCTTAAAAGCAAGTTAACTACTGAACATTTTTTTCTATACCTGAGGGCATCAACAAATACACTTGTAATAGCTTGCTCTGATGAAAAATGAAGAAGTTGAGGGTCTACTGTCTAGTCAAGCAAATTTCTGAGGACCAAAGAAATTAAATGTGCTACTTAAAATTTCCAAGCCTAGATTTCTGGAGATTCCTAATATTATTCAGGACTAAAGGGAGTTGTGGTTTAATTGTGAGTTATTTTGGAAGATTTGGCATTCTATGTCCCATGTCATGTTATTCAGGAAAATATTTAGAGGCTCATCTTGTTAAGGTACATGATGTCTTTTATTACTGCTGTTGATTTAAACATTCAACACAGCATGTCCAGAATTTCTATCCAATGCACTTTGTGACACAATAGTCTTGCCCATAGGAGAAAATGGAGTTGCCCCAAATGTTCCAGTATGTCACAACCAAGACAATAGCAAGTACTTTCAACAAACAAAGGGAAGAAGTTACATATGGGCATCTGAAAGGTACTGAATTCATTGTTTTCTAGCTCATTAACATATCCAAATAGAGATCACATCAGAAGTTTAAAATATTAAGAATAATTTAGGGATACATATGAAACTGTGCTGATTAATTTTTAAAAGATTGTGTATAAGTAATGCAGAGCTCTATTGGATTACAGCTATTTCTAAGTTTATAAGAGTTTCACTGTGCTTATTCTTTATGGACTTAATGACTGACGGTATCTGATATTTTGGGTTGCTCTGATAGTAGAATTAATTTAGGTGGCTTTGATACCTGATTATTTATGAGGCTGACTGGAGGGGGAATAGTAATATGAAAGTAGAAAATCAGTGTAAGTAGCTGAAATTTCTGGCCAAGCTTTCTGTATTAGTCTAACTCACTAGGTAATTCTTCACTCCTCTCTGAGATTTTATCTTTTGTTCTTCACTCCTCTCTGAGATTTTATCTAGACTAGCACAGAAAATTTAAAGAAAACAACCAAGGGTTAACCACAGAAGAGTGGAACATGGAATTTTGTAGAACTTAAGAGAAAAGCAAAGATAATTGATTGAAGAATAGCAGTCTTGTCATTTTTGTCCAGTTCACTTGGCCTTACATTTAAATATTTTATTAGCTTCTTTCCAAATCTTCAACTTTAATGTAAATGTTTATTTAAATTTTTTTAAAAAATTCTTGCACATTTTACAAATTCCTGTTTTGCAAAATTAGGGGAAAAAGTGTTTCAAAAAGAAAATAAAAACATCCCATAAATTTACTACCCAGAGTCAATATTTTGGTGTATTTATTTCCAGGGGTTTTGGGGGGGGTTTTTGCATGTATATAAAAAGTTTACTATTTTAACTTTGGTTTATGTTTTTCATATAGTTTAGTATTCTTTTCTTTCATGGGTAACTTCATTTTGTGGACATTTTTTCAAGCCTATAAAGATTCACGAAAAAATTTTTAAATGTTTATATAATATTTCATTGTATAAATATTTCTAACATTTAACCATTATACTATGCTTGAGTATTTCGGTTTTCTGAGTGTTGTAGTCATGTAGTTGTTCTACATAACAACCTAATCAATACTTGAAAACCTTTGGGTACCAATAGAATAAAATCAGACTAAAATATGTATTATAGAGAAGTTCCTAAAGAGTTAAGATATCATTTCTTATTTTTAAAGGTCTGTTCTATCATCCTTCTCCTTAAAGATTTGATTGTATAATTTTAGTAATTAATACCTATTTTTTATTTTCTTCTCTTTGCTTACAATTGAATATGCAGTCAATTACCTTAATCCTGTGGCTTTAATCTTTCTGAATTGTTGACATGCTAAGCTTTCATTTTTATCTCAGCTATATTCGTTTGAGAGATTTACTTCTGATTACTTGTATCAGCATTTTCCTTTTTATGTTTTCCAATATACATTTTTTTTAAATAGTGAGGACAGTTCAATGAGATATTCAAATAATTATACAAACATTGATGTTAACACAAACCTGTCAGCCCCAAACATAGAAGATAAAATAATAGCTGACATTTCATCTGTATGTACCAGCAGCAGTAATCAACTGTAGCTCACCAATACAAGGGGGGGGGGGGGGATGCTGGAAAAACACGAGGACCAGAAGGAAGTCAGCGCGGGAACAGACAGAAGGCAGCTCCGCAGGTCCCCGTGACAAGAAAGCACTGGGAGCTTTGCCCCGGGATTGCTTGACTAGAATGAATAACGTCTATTTCTTCTTACATCATCACAGTCAAGGCTCAACTCTCCCGGGAGAGAGCGTTCAGCTGCCCTCGACAGCTGAGAAGCAGGACCTGCAGCGAGCCAGCTCGGGAACCAGTCCTTACACTAAGCTGTCATGAGATCAAGGAGAGGGACTTTCTGGACCGGAGTCCTGGTGCTACTCAAGAATTTTTATTGTCCGCTGATGTGTGTATGTGTGCCGCTCGGTCCTGTCTGACTCTCTGTGATCCCTCCGTCCGTGGAACTTTCCAGGCAGGAACACTGAAGGGTGTTGCCATTTCCTACTTCAGGGGCTCTTCCCAACCCAGGGCTTGAAACTGTGTCGCCTGCATCTCCTGCATTGCAGGTGGATTCTTTACATCTGAGCCACCAGGGAAGCCAGATGCTACTTATATTAGGTGCTAAATAAATACTTGTTGAATCCAATAGAACTGGATAGGCAACAGAAAAAGAAAAGAAATGAAGAGGGAAGGGAGGAAGGGAGGGAAAATAGAAAGGAAAGGAAATGAGAACGAAATATAATTCAGGGTAAATATTTTCTTGATAAAGTTAACAGCCAAGCCAGATGACACTTTTTCCTTTCAATATGAGTAAAGAGTGACTCTAAGCAATGTGATCAATTTTCCTAGATGGCTTGCATATTGACTTTGAAGGCAATTTTCAAAGGGAAGCTCTAGAATGATTTTAAACAATGGCAGTAATGTCGATGTAATAGAGAGCTTCCCTGTGGGGGCGCTTTAAAGGACTCATTTAGATGTCTTAAGTCCTTCTAGGTAGGCTTTTAAAAAATTCATTTGTGATTACTCATTGCATATTTTCCATAAACTAATTGGTTAAGGAAAGCAATATAAGGTAATAAGAAAACAGAGAGGCGCAGGAAGAGCGCCACTCTGAAAAACGTAGGTTTAATAAGATTTGCAAGTCAAATATAGTTTGCGGACCTAAATGATTTTTTAAACACATTTGCAAGACCTGCTAAGAGCTATGCTAAGAGTGACTATATATCTAATATTGACTAGGTATAAGGCACTTTACATTAAATTACCTTTAATATTCATAACATCCACCAAGCTAAACAGATACCTCTGCTCCAGTTTTACACGTAAGGAAATTGAGGGTCAGAAGAGTTGAGTTGTCCAAAGTCAGGCAATAAAGTAAAACAAAGCTATGATTTGAAAGAGTCTGTTCAGAGCCCCACCCTGAGTGTGACACAAAGCAACACTCTCCAAAAATAATCAAGCAAATGAGAAAATATCCCCTTGTCCTCCTCAAAGGTACATACTTACGACAATTTTTACTCCCTACATGCATCTCCAGAATACCTTCATGCAAATTCTTCAATATTTTTCCTAAATGACACTAGGACTTCCCTCATAGCTCAGTTGGTAAAGAATCTGCTAGCAATGCAAGAGACCCCGGTTTGATTCCTGGGTTGGGAAGATCCACTGGAGAAGGAAAAGATTACCCATTCCAGTATTCTTGGGCTTCCCTTGTGGCTCAGCTGGTAAAAAATCCACCTGCAATGCAGGAGACCTGGGTTCAATCCCTGGGAAGATGCCTTGGAGAAGGGAAAGGCTACCCACTCCAGTATCTTGGCCTGGAGAATTCCATGGACTATACAGTCCATGGGGTCACAAAGAGTCGGACACAACTGAGTAACTTTCACACACAAATGATGCTAAAGTCAAGCAAACTTTCAATGTTATCAAACCCTTGTTTCCACTTTTGTTCTTTTCAACCCAATTTATGTTACTGGTTTAAAAGTCTAATCATGTATTTAATGCACAATACTAACTTTTAAAATCAAAATACCTGAAACCTTACCAAATAGATGGATAGTGATGAATGTTCTACTAAATGAGCAGAACTTTAGCACATGATTTGCATTTGGACCAAATTCTATTTTATGGGAAAAAAAAAAGTCTTGTTTTCTGTTATGGCCAAGGAATAGGTCTAGAGATATCCCTTTGTAAGGATTCTTTGATGCCAGAGCAGATAAGCATGAAAAAGTAATAAAAGAGAGCTCACACAGATCTAAAAAGTTTATGGAAAGAACAGCTACTTCATAATGAGTTTCCAGATCACAAAGTAGAAAGAAGAAATCCAACTATAAATCTATATTCAGGGTATGATGGAGGAAATAGGATATGAGGTAATTTTTGCCTTACCTTTTTGACCAGCACAGATCTTATGAACGGAGGTGGAAGCTATTCAATAACATTTATTACGAGGCCTCATTCAGTGCCGTGCATGGGTGGGCAGTCAATAAATCTTATCTGGAGATGATATTTATGCAATGATAATCAGTCTCACTCAGCACAGCAATTTTGGGGGACAATATTGTGTGTGGCAAGGTTAAGCCTTGTGAAGTAAAATGACAAAAGGAAGGGCAAAGACCAGATGTGGAAAGTATTCTAAAAAGAAATTAAGGTTTATGCAATATTTGCATAAGCATTAGCAATTACAATTTAGAAAAGTAAATGCATTTTTTTAGAAAAATTTGAAACACACTTTGGTAAATGCAGGGAAAACATTAAAATTAGACATGATTCTCCCCTCCTCTCCAACTTCATCAACCAACACGTATTTATTTGCTTATTCAAACAGCAAAGACATAGACCCTGAAGAAATCTGACTTTGTTTCAGGGCAGAGTGGGAGTCATATAACAAGTCCTTTCATCTTTGTTTCCTTGACTCTGCATATTCTAAACTGACAGGTTATAAACATGACCCTGACAGTTTTCCCACACAAAATATCAAACTAAGTAATTTCATATGCTGACTAAATGGTTTGGTTTAACTGTAAAAAATAATTTAAACATAGAGATTAGATTGATTTTAAGTTGAAAATCTGTATTTTCTTTGAATGAAATAAAATGTATTTTCTTACTGCAACACACACACACACATACACACACCAGAGCACTCTCAGTGGACACTCAGATGCTGATATGTGAGTTGGTCTCATGTTTAGAAAAAAAAATCCCAAGCAGAGCTGACAGTTAATGTGGAAGAAAGAATCTATATTTTCCTTATGAACAATTAATTTTTACATAATTTTTGTATGGAATTTTAGAATAATATAAATTTCAATTATTCTTTGTGTCTATCTAGTAAAAAAAACCCTCAAATTTGAATAAGAACTTACAGAAAGGAATAAAATGGGGAGTAGACTAAGAAAAGGCTTCCATGACAACATTTCTCTAAAGGTAACATGCAGAGTTACTTCACTCCATTCACCATGTTATCCAACATGTATGTTTTAGAAATTGCTAACAACTCAAAAATAATATGTAAAGTTAAAACTACAAATAACCAGAGCTAAATATGTCACCTTAACTGTCTAATTTCTCATTGAAATTTGTATGATCAGTAAGAAGCAGCTCCATAGCAGACAGGACTCTCTGTGACGAACCCAGAAAGGAAACAGATAATTGATTGCCAGCTTTAGATTACTCGACCACTGAAATCATTTCTGTGTTAGGGTCTACTGTTAATTTTCCTAGACTTGCCTACAGCCTCCTTCTTTTTCCCATTCATAAACCCAGTCTGAAGCTCTATGGCTGGCATAACTCCCCGAGATTTAAGCAGCCAGCTAGAACAGTAACTTTCACCCAATCTTTTCTTATTGAGAAAATGGAGATGAATAAAACCCAGGCTGTTCAGTTAGCAGAGACTATCAAATATAAAACACAAGAGGTTTCTTCTCCATAGTTGAGGGGATATGTAAACAGGTCAGGCAAGGGAAGTGTAGGAGGCAAACTGGTCCCCAGGACCTGCCATCAGGCAAGCAACCAGAAAGATAAACTGAGAATCAG
The DNA here is from genome assembly GCA_007570785.1 of Antilocapra americana. Lineage (NCBI taxonomy): Eukaryota > Metazoa > Chordata > Mammalia > Artiodactyla > Antilocapridae > Antilocapra > Antilocapra americana. The sequence goes on along the minus strand of ML661906.1, from coordinate 2,709,312 downwards.
AAGGATTTCCTTTCTCTAGAGCTTCTCAGTTTCCACAAACTCCTCACTACATCCATACTCCAACTTCATCTCTGACTTCCTTTTGTTGTCACAATTCAAGTAAGCAAAATTTACAATCAATCTTCACAAGACAGTTAAAGCCTTGGGAGCAAGTGACTCTGAAAACCTGGAGAAGACAAAACTTCAGAGTGCACTGAAACCAAATCAGATAAATCATGGATTTGTGTCACACTCAGATGCACAAATTAGCAAATTCTGACATGAACATGTGTGCACATAAATGCATGTGTGTGTGTGAGAGAGAGAGAGACAGACTGCGAGACAGACAAAGGGAGAGAAACAGAGAGACAGAACTATAACAAAGCCCAGAAAGAATGCAATGGAGATGTGAAAAGGTGTTTGCTTATCTTTTGCAATGTTCAAGTACTTAGAAATAACTATCTAAAAATATTCCCCTCAGGAAAAAAAGTTTCAGGTTAGAACTGGGGGAAAGTCTTTTGGAATAAGACTCTATGTGAGTCTAGTTGAATTAGAGGTGGTCAAATAAGGAGCATAAATTAAGCACCAGTCAAATTTAGGAACATCAGCTATGACAAGGTGCAGACAAATAAAATGTTCAGCAAGAATTTATTAAATATCCACTCTTCATCCATTCAACATTTATAAATATTTATTAAGCACATACAACTTTCCAAATTTAAGCTTTGCTTTCAGTGAGGTCACAGACCATCTCGTCCACGTGGCCAGTGGTGACACTTCTGGCAATCAGGCTATGGGGATCATAAATTCAGGCCAAAGAGAACAGAAAGAAGGATCAGATGCCTGACCAGACCACTGAAACCAACAGAACCTGAAACCCCAGCCTGCTGGGGCCACCGCGCTTAGCAGAGAGGTGTGTGTGTGTGTGTGTGTGTGTGTGTGTTAGTTGCTTCAGTCATGTCCAACTTTTTGCAACCTCATGGACCATAGCCCACCAGGCTCCTCTGTCCATAGGATTTCCCAGGCAAGAACACTGGAGTGGGTAGCCATTTCCTTCTCCAGGGAATCTTCCCAACCCAGGGATCAAACCCAAGCCTCTTGCATCTCCGGCAATGCAGGCAGATTCTTTACAACTGAGCCTCCCAGGAAGCCCTAGCAGAGAGGTCCTGAGTCTCAATTCAGGAAGGCTCTCATACCACAGATGGGGAAACTAGAGCTGACCCAAATCCTACACAGTCCTCTTTCTTTCCCCATCACTCCCTACAGCACCTACTCTCACCCCCACCATCACTTCTGTCTTTGTACATTTCTGCTCAAATCCTCTAATTGTTTTCATTTTTACTTATGTATTTTTGGTTGTGCTGGGTCTTTTGCTGTGGTGCACACACTCTTCATTGCAGCGAGCAGAAGCTACTCTTTAGTTGCGATGTGTGGGCTTCTCCTTGCAGTGGGTTCTCTCGTTACAGAGCATGGGCTCTAGGGCATAGGCTCAGTAGTTGTGGCATGGGGGCTTAGTCACCCTGTATGATGGGGGAAGTTGGTTTCTGGACCAGGGATCGTACCTGTGTCCCCTGCATTGGCAGGCAGATTCTTAACCACGGGACTACCAGAGAAGTCCTCAAACCCCTGAATTTTAGTATAAAAAGACTTCTTTTTTCAAAAAGATGCACCCTCTTCACACAGTTGAGGAAACCAACTTCAGGTCTGCATGCATGCTTCTACCAGTGCCTCCATGAGACAAGTGCTCACCCACACTGGGTATCATGCCGAGTGCTCAGTGTGAGTTCTTGTGTAATTCCCAGGAAGAAGCCACAGTGCTTGTGACTCTCTCCCAGACAAGGAAACGGAGACCTGAAGACTTAACTAACTTACACGACTCATAGCTATGACTTGAATTGATGTCCAAAGCCTTGAAATCTGCCTCCAAATCAATATCATCATGAATCAGATCACCCTTGCCTTAACAACTAATTCCTATCCCAGGCAAACTCCTGTACTTCATAATTTGACTTGGATGTTGTTTTCTTTTTTAATTAATTTGTTTTTTATTGATGGATAATTGCTTTACAGAATTCTACTGTTTTCTGTCAAACCTCAACATGAATCAGCCATAGGTATACATATGTCCCCTTCCTTTTGAACCCCTCTCCTACCTCCCTCCCCACCCCACCCCTCTAGGCTGATACAGAGCCCCTGTTTGAGTTTCCTGAGACATACAGCAAATTCCCATTGGCTATCTATTTTACATGTGATAATGTAAGTTTCCATGTTACTCTCTCCATACATCTCACCCTCTCCTCCCCTCTCCCCATGACAATGTCTGTTCTCTATATCTGTTTCTCCATTGCTGACCTGCAAATAAGTTCTTCAGTATCATCTTTCTAGATTCTGTATATATACATTAGTATATGATACTTATCTTTCTCTTTCTGACATACTTCACTTTATATAATAGGCTCTAGGTTCATCCACCACATTAGAACTAACACAGATGTGTTCCTTTTGATGGCTGAGTAATATTCCATTGCGTATATGTACTACAACATCTTTATCCATTCATTTGTTCATTGATATCTAGGATGCTTCCCTGTTCTAGCTATTGTAAACAGTGCTGTAATGAATAATGGGATACATGTCTATTTTTCAATTTTGGTTCCCTCAGTGTATATTAGAGAAGGCAATGGCACCCAAACTCCAGTACTCTTGCCTGGAAAATCCCATGGACAGAGGAGCCTGGTAGGCGGCAGTCCATAGGAACGCTACAAGTCAGATACCACTGAGCGACTTCACTTTCACTTTTCACTTTCATGCGTTGGATGATAAAATGGCAACTCACTCCAGTATTCTTGCCTGGAGAATCCCAGGGAAGGGGAAGCCTGGTGGGCTGCCATCTATGGGGTCTCACAGAGTTGGACACGACTGAAGCAACTTAGCAGCAGCAGTAACAGTAATGTATATGCCTAGAAGTGGGATTTCTCAAGGTGGTTTTATTCTTAAGTTTTTAAAGAATCTCCATACCATCTTCCATAGTGGCTGTATCAATTTACATTCCCACCAATGGTGCAAAACTGTTCCCTTTTCTCTGCACCCTCTTCAGCATCTATTGTTTGTATAATGGCCATTTGATGATGGCCATTCTGACCGGTGGGAGAGGTGATAGCTCATTGTAGTTTTGATTTGCATTTCTCTAATAATGAGCAATGTTGAGCATCTTTTCATGTGTTTGGTAGCCATCTATATGTCTCCTTTGGAGAAATGTCTGTTTAGGTCTTTTTCCCACTTTTTTTTTTTTTTAATTTTCTTTACTTTATTGTGTTGGTGTTGCCATACAATGACATGAAACCGCCATGGGTTTACATATGCTCCCCTTCCAGAACCCACCTCCCTCCTCCCTCCCGATTCCCTCCCCCCTGGAAATCTCGGTGCACCAGCCCCGAGCATCAATCCTGGGCTGGCGATTGATTTCACATATGATAATTAACATGTTTCAATGCCACTCTCCCATATCATCCCACTCTTGCCCTCATCCACAGAGTCCATGAGTCTGTTCTATACATCTTCGTTCCTTTTGCTGTCTCGCATGCAGGGTTCTCGCTGCCATCTTTCTAAATTCCATATATATGCATTAGTATACTGTATTGTTGCTTTTCCTTCTGGCTTACTTCACTCTGGATAATAGGCTCCAGTTCTGTCCACCTGAGTAGAACTTATTCAAATGAATTTTTTTTTAATGCTGAGTAATATTCCATTGTGTATTCCTATACACTAACAATGAGAAAACAGAAAGAGAAATTAAGGAAACAATTCCATTCACCACTGAAACAAAAAGAATAAAATACTTAGGAGTATTCCTACCTAAAGAAACAAAAGACTTGTATATAGAAAACTATAAAACACTGATGAAAGAAATCAAAGAGGACACAAATAGATGGAGAAATGTGCCGTGTTCGTGGATTGGAAGAATCAATATAGTGAAAATGAGTATATAACCCAAAGCAATCTATAGATTCAATGCAATTCCTATCAAGCTACCAGAGGTCTTTTTCAGAGAATTAGAACAAATAATTTCACAATTTGTATGGAAATACAAAAAACCTCGTATAGCCAAAGCAATCTTGAGAAAGAAGAATGGAACCGGAGGAATCAACCTACCTGACTTTTTCCCACTTTTGGATTGGATTGTTTGTTTTGGAGTAGCCATCATGGTCAACAAAAGAGTCCAAAATGCAGTACTTCGATGCAATCTCAAAAATGACAGAATGATCTCTGTTCATTTCCAAGGCAAACCATTTAATATCATGGTAATCCAAGCCAATGCCCCAACCAGTAATGTTGAAGAAGCTGAAGTTGAATGGTTCTATAAAGACTTACAAGATCTTTTAGAAATAACACGCAAAAAAGATGTCCTTTTTCATTACAGGGGACTTGAATGCAAAAGTAGGAAGTCAGGAAACACCTGGAGTAACAGACAAATTGGCCTTGGAGTACAGAAAGAAGCACGGCAAAAGCTAATAGAGTTTTGCCAAGAGAAAGCACTGGTCATAGCAAACACCCTCTTCCAACAACACAAGAGAAGGCTCTACAGATGGACATTACCAGATGGTCAAGAATGAAATCAGATTGATTATATTCTTTGCAGCCAAAGATGGAGAAGCTCTATACAGTCAGCAAAAGCAAGACCGGGAGCTGACTGTGGCTCAGATCATGAACTCTTTATTGCCAAATTCAGACTTAAATTAAAGAAAGTAGGGGAAACCACTCGACCATTCAGGTAGGACCTAAATCAAATCCCATGTAATTATACAGTATAAGTGAGAATAGGTTTAAGGGACTAGATCTGATAGACAGAGTGCCTGATGAACTATGGATGGAGTTTCATGGCATTGTACAAGAGACAGGGATTAAGGCCATCCCCAAGAAAAAGAAATGCAAAAAAGCAAAATGGCTGTCTGAGGAGGCCTTACAAATAGCTGTGAAAAGCAAAGGAGAAAAGGAAATCCCATTTGAATGCAGAATTCCAAAGAACAACAAAGAGAGATAAGAAAGCCTTCCTTAGGTATCAATGCAAGGAAATAGAGAAAAACAACAGAATGGGAAAAACTAGAGATCTTTTCAAGAAAATTAGAGATACCAAGGGAACATTTCATGCAAAGATCAGCAGAATAAAGGACAGAAATTGTATGGACCTAACAGAAGCAGAAGATATTAAGAAGAGGTGGCAAGAATACACAGAAGAACTGTACAAAAAAAGATCTTCACGACTCAGATGATCACGATGGTGTGATCACACACACTCACCTAGAGCCAGACATCCTGAAAGGTGAAGTCAAGTGGGCCTTAGAAAGCATCACTACAAACAAAGCTAGTGGAGGTGATGGAATTCCAGTTGAGCTATTTCAAATCCTAAAAGATGATGCTGTGAAAGTGCTACACTCAATATCCAGCAAATTTGGAAAACTCAGCAATGGCCACAGGACTGGAAAAGGTCAGTTTGCATTTCTATCCCGAAGAAAAGCAATGCCAAAGAATGCTCAAACTACCTCACAGTTGCACTCATTTCACATACTAGTAAAGTAATGCTCAAAATTCTCCAAGCCAGGCTTCAGAAAAACATGAACCATGAACTTCCAGATGTTCAAGCTGGTTTTAGAAAAGGCAGAGGAACCAGAGATCAAATTGCCAACATCTGCTGGATCATCGAAAAAGCAAGAGAGTTCCAGAAAATCATCTACTTCTGCTTTATTGATTATGCCAAAGCCTTTGACTGTGTGGATCACAATAAACTGTGGAAAATTCTGAAGGAGATGAGAATACCAGGCCATCTGACCTGTCTCTTGAGAAACCTGTATGCAGGTCAGGAAGCAACAGTTAGAACTGGACATGGAGCAACAGACTGGTTCCAAACAGGAAAAGGAGTACGTCAAGGCTGTATATAGTCACCCTGCTTATTTAACTTGTATGCAGAGTTCATCATGAGAAATGCTGGGCTGGAAGAAGCACAAGCTGGAATCAAGATTGCTGGGAGAAATATCAATAACCTCAGATATGCAGACGTCACCACCCTTATGGCAGAAAGTGAAGAGGAACTAAAAAGCTTCTTGATGAAAGTGAAAGAGGAGAGTAAAAAAGTTGGCTTAAGGCTCAACACTCAGAAAACTTAGATCATGGCATCTCGTGAGAAATAGTTGGGGAAACAGTGGAAAAAGTGTCAGACTTCATGTCTACTACCATCCGGTAGTCATGTATGGATGTGAGAGTTGGACAGTGAAAAAGGCTGAGCACTGAAGAATTGATGCTTTTGAACTGTGGTGTTGGAGAAGACTCTTGAGAGTCCATTGGACTGCAAGGAGATCCAACAAGTTCATCCTAAAGGAGATCAGTCCTGGGTGTTCATTCGAAAGACTGATGTTGAAGCATAACTCCAATACTTTGGCCACTTCATGCGAAGAGTTGACTCATTGGAAAAGACCCTGATAGTGGGAAGGATTGGGGGCAGGAGGAGAAGGGGATGACAGAGGAAGAGTCGGACGTGACTGAGCAACTGAACTGAACTGAATTGACTGTTTTTCTGGTATTGAGTTGTACGAGCTGCTTGTATATTTTGGAAATTTATCCTTTGTCAGTTGTTTCATATGCTATTATTTTCTCCCATTCTGAGCGTTGTCTTTTCACTGACTTATAGTTTCCTTTGCTGTTGAAAAGCTTTCAAGTTTAATCAGCTCCCACTTGTTTACTTTTGTTTTTATTTCCCTTGCTCTAGGAAGTGGATCATAGAGGATCTTACTTTGATTTATGTCATCGAGTGTTCTGCCTATGTTTTCCCCTAAGAGTTTTATAATTTCTGATCTTACATTTGAGTATTTAATCTATTTTGAGTTTATCTTTGTGTATGGTGTTAGAAAGTGTTCAAATTTCATTCTGTCATATGTAGCTTTCCAGTTTTCCCAGCATCATTTATTGAATTAGCTGTCTTTGTCCCATTGTATATTCTTGCCTTCTTTGTCAAAAATAAGATACCCATAGATGCATGAGTTTATTTCTGGGCTTTCTATCTTGCTCCATTTCTCTATATTTCTGTTTTTGTGCCATACCGTACTATCTTGATGACTGTAGCTTTGGAGTATAATCTGAAATCAGGAAGGTTGATTCCTCCAGCTCCTTTCTTCTTTTTCAAGACTACTTTGGCTATTTGGGGTCTTTTGTGTTTCCATATGAATTGTGAAATTTTTTGTTCTAGTTCTGTGAAAAGTGCCATTGATATTTTGATAGGGATCACACTGAATCTGTAGATTGCATTTGGTAGTATATTCATTTTCACAATATTGATTCTTCCTACCCAGGAACATGGAACATCTCTCCATCTGTCTATGTCATCTTTGATTTCTTTCATCAGTGTCTGATAATTTTCTATATACAATCCTTTTGTCTCCTTAGGTAAGGTTATTCCTAGGTATTTTATTTTTTTTGTTGCAATGGTAAATGGGGTTGATTCCTTAATTTCTCTTTTTGATTTTTCATTGTTAGTATATAGGAATGCAACTGATTTCTGTGTACTGATTTTGTATCTTGCCACTTTGCTAAATTCACTGTTTACCTCTAGTAATTTTCTGATAGTATCTTTAGGGTTTTCTATGTATAGTATCATGTCATCTGCAAGCACTGAGAGATTTACTTCTTCTTTTCTGATCTGGATTCCTTTTATTTCATTTTCTTCTCTGATTGCTGTAGCTAGAACTTCCTAAACTATGTTGAATAATACTGGTGAAAGTGGACAACAGTGTCTTGTTCCTGATCTTAGAGGGGAATGCTTTCAGTTTTTCACCATTGAGAATAATCGTTGCTGTGTGCTTATCATATATGGCTTTTATTATGTTGAGGTAGATTCCTTCTATGCCCGTGAGTTTAGTTATAAGTGGGTGCTGAATTTTGTCAAAGACTTTTTCTGCATCTATTGAGATTATCATACGGTTTTTGTATTTCAGTTTGTCAATATGGTGTATCACATTGATTGATTTGCATACATGGATGCTGTTTTCTATACCCTCAAAATAGCCCATCACTCCTGTCACAGCACTTGTCACACTCACCTTCATTGCTCCATTTACTTGATTGTCTTCTCTCCAGTTTCTAGAATAAGCCCATGAATCCCTAACACTTGCAAAATTTAGCCCAAAGCCTGGTATCTGGAAGGCAAACAATAAAAATTGTTGACTCATTCAGGAATAAAAAACTGTTACCTGGTTAAGAAATCACTGGAACTGGGAAGATTAAAATATTGGTCCATCTAATTTTCCAAGTCATTCTTATTCCAACATACATACTGGCTCCCAGCTAATTATGGATAAATTGAAAACAAAATTGTCCATTCTGTCATCCTTGATTAGAATAGTAGGAGTCAGTCAGTTCACTTGCTCAGTCGTGTCCAACTCTTTGCAACCCCATGAACCGCAGCATGTCAGGCTTCCCTGTCCATCGTCAACTCCCAGAGCATACTCGAATTCATGTCCACCGAGTCGGTGACACCATATAATCATCTCATCCTCTGTTGTCCCCTTCTCCTCCTGCCCTCAATCTTTCCTAGCGTCAGGGTCTTTTCCAATGAGTCAGTTAGTCACAGAAGGTGACCAAAATATTGGAGTTTCAGCTTCAGCATCAGTCCTTCCAATGAATATTCAGGACTGATTTCCTTTAGGATGGACTGGTTGGATCTCCTTGCAGTCCAAGGCACTCTCAAGAGTCTTCTCCAACACCACAGTTCAAAGGCATCAATTCTTCAGTGCTCAGCTTTCTTTATAGTCCAACTCTCACATCCATACACGACTACTGGAAAAACCATAGCTTTGACTAGACAGACCTTTGTTGGCAAAATAATATCTCTGCTTTTTAAAATGCTGTCTAGGTTGGTCATAGCGTTTCTTCCAAAGAGGAAGCATCTTTTAATTTCATAGCTGCAGGCACCATCTGCAGTGATTTTGGAGCCCAAGAAAATAAAATCTGTCACTGTTTCCATTGTTTCCCAACTATTTCACATGAAGTGATGGGACTGGATGCCATGTTCTTAGTTTTCTGAATGTTGAGGTTTAAGCCAGCTTTTTCACTCTCGTCTTTCACTTTCATCATAAGGCCATTTAGTTCTTCTTCACTTTCTGCCATAAGGGTAGTATAATCTGCTTATCTGAGGTTATTGATATTTCTCCTGGCAATCTTGATTCCAGCTTGTGCCTCTCCAGCCCAGCGTTTCTCATGATGTACTCTGCATATAAGTTAAATAAGTACAGTGACAATATACAGCCTTGACATACTCCTTTTCCTATTTGGAACCAGTCTGTTGTTCCATGTTCATTTATGACTGTTGTTTCTTGATCTGCATACAGATTTCTCAGGAGGCAGGTAAGGCGTTCTGGTATTGCCATCTCTTTAAGAATTTCCCACAGTTTATTGTGATCCACATAAAGACTTTGGCATAGTCAATAAAGCAGAAGTAGATGTTTTTCTGAAACTCTCTTGTTTTTTTGATGATCCAACAGATGTTGGCAATTTGATCTCTGATTCCTCTGCCTTTTCTAAATCCAGCTTGAACATCTGGAAGTTCTCCATTCACATACTGTTAAAGCCTCACTTGGAGAACTTTGAGCATCACTTTACTAGCATGTGAGATGAGTGCAATTGTGCGGTAGTTTGACTATTCTTTGGCATTGCCTTTACTTGGGATTGGAATGAAAGCTGATCTTTTCCAGTCCTGTGGCCACTGCTGAGTTTTCCATATTTGCTGTTATATTGAGTGCAGCACTTTCACAACATTATCTTTTAGGATTTGAAATACCTCAACTAGAATTCCATCACTTCCACTAGCTTTGTTCGTAGTGATGCTTCCTAAGGCCCGCTTGACTTCATATTCCAGTTTGTCTGGCCCTAGTCCAGTGTTCACACCATCATCTGGGTTCACATCATTATCTGGGTCATAAAGGTCTTTTTGTATAGTTCTGTGTATTCTTGCCACCTCTTTATCTTCTGCTTCCGTTAGGTCCATACCATTTCTGTCCTTTATTGAGCCCATCTTTGCATGAAATGTTCCCTTGGTATCTCTAATCTTCTTGAAGAGATCTCTAGCCTTTCCCATTCTATTGTTTTCCTCTATTTTTTTCCACTGATCACTGAAGAAGGCTTTCTTATCTCTCCTCTCCTTTGGAACTCTGCATTCAAATGGGTATATCTTCCTTTGCCTTTAGCTTCTATTCTTTTCTCAGCTATTTGTAAGCCCTCATCAGACAACCATTTTGCCTTTTTGCATTTCTTTTTCTTCGGGATGATGTTGATTATCACCTCCTGTACAGTGTCACAAACCTTCATCTATAGTTCTTCAGGCACTTTATCAGGTCTAATCCCTTGAATCTATTTCTCACTTCCACTGTATAATCATAAGGGATTTGATTTAGGTCAGACCTGAATTGTCTAGTGATTTTCCCTACTTTATTCAACTTAAGTCTGAATTGTAAATGTCTTCAAATTAAGTCTGATACAGAGTTAAAATCAACTATTCCTTAATTCTAGCACACAATAGGAGCTCAGGAAAAGTTTATTGAATAAATAAACCTGGTACTGGCATATGGATAGTTACTGACTCCTCACATAGGTTGATAGTTAGCAGCCTATAAAGTGTATTTTACTCATATTGTGATTCACAGGCCATTAGGATTGGCATCAGCAGGAAACGTGTCAGAAATACAAAATCCCAGGCCCCACCCCAAACCATAATTTTCACTTTATTGAGACACAAACATGACCAGTGTACAAGGTAAAGTTTCAGAAGCACTACTCTAGAATATACAATGTGTATGGAGAGATGGAGCCCATGCAAGGGATCTGCAATTTAGGCTACAGAGAAAAGTTCTCCGAGTCATAAAATACAGTAGAGTAGCACCATGAAAAAACATTAGTGCAAAGGAAGAACAGCATTGTTATAAATCAAAAATCATAGAGAAGAGCATAATGCAGTATTTCGAGGAGGCTTTCTTAGGCAGAGGACATAGAGCCCTCACTATGGGTGCTGTCTTTAAAAGACTGGTGGTGAGTCCCCTGCCTGGCATACCTGCCTTTAAATCATAATGAAGACAGGCCTCAGAAAACCCATGTTGTTGGCATCATATCACAACTCAAGATGAACGTTTGTATAATGGATAAGGAGTCAGGATTAGCCTAGGGTCGAATCCCACCTCAATCACTTGACCTGCCCAGTGGTCTTGACACTGGACACACTGTTTAAACCTCAGTTCCTTTTTGGAAAATGGGACAATACGGGTACTCAGAGAGTTGCAATGAGCATGGGAAGAAATAATCCTGAAAAGCAGGACGTCTGACACAAATAAACACCCAGTGAAAACAATATGTAACTGCATAAATGTAACCATTATTGAAATACATAGGCAGCTGGCTTGCTTTGGCGCAGCTCCCCTGTCCTGACAGGCTGGTGGGTGACCTGGGCTGTCCCGTCGCTGCTTCTACCTTCCCACCCCCAACAGCAGCTATTTGTCTCCTGGCCAGGGCTCAAGAACTAGGGCACAGTTGACATTCTTAACCATATATGAAAACACCGTGTGTAGAAATATTTGTGCATATTTGTGAAAATGTTCATAGCTTTTACCAAATTTTCAAAGGCATTGATGGCCTCAGAAAGGTCATTAAATGACTATTCTAAATGAGGTGGGATGGCACGTCAAAACTAGGTAGCAGCAACAGACTTAAATTTGATTCTGACTTCATGAGCTGGGTGACTTTTTTAAAGGAATCTTCTCATCTTTAAAGTGCAGATAATAACCCCACCTTAATGATATCATTTTCTGTAAGAGATTGTGTCAGCGTCTACTGAGATGCTGTATGAAATGGTACTCAGATGTAAAAGGTGTTAGTGACAGACATTATTATTAGTGATTTTTCCAACATCTTCCACTCCAAGGAAACACGTTCTCAGGAAGCATCCCCCTTCAAGAGCCACAAGTCAGGTAAGCTAGTTAGGAAGTTTCAGTGCCCACAACTTGTGCCCCTGGATGTTTACAAGGATGCAGATGGTTGAGTGGAGAAAGGTAGAAAGAGCAGCAGGGAGGAGTGGCTACCAAGAAATGTTGCTGGAGCCAGAAGAGGGGATGGTGGAGCCTCTGGCTTGGCCGCCATGGGTTGCAAAACTTGCGTCTCTGGACAGGCATCAGGCAGACAGACCCAGGTGGGTCTTCCAGCCAGAGGTATTTTCTCTTTGGCAACCACGTCCCTGGACAGCCTTGCTATGACATTTCCATTTATCAACAACAAAAGTGAGTAGAATACAGAATCCAGAAGTCAAAAGATTCTCCTTCTTTAATTACAAAGCCGTATAGAGAAAGGAAGGGAAAAACAAGCTCCATGAGTCAATCAGGACGTCGGCCTGGCTTTGAACCTGGACATTTCCACACTGTAATCAAGTGGGTTGTCAGGAAGCCATGAGTGTATAGCTGAGGTACAAGTGAAAATGAGACTGCAAGGGGTGTGATAACAGCTCTACATCCCCAACACCGTCATCTCAGAGGACCGGGCTGCAACAAATGCATTTGCCAGCAGCTTTCCTGCCTTTAAGGCGGCAATCTAGCTGGAAGAGTGCAAAACAGAATCCGTCCAGAAGTTAGATTTTGCATACATGCCAGAAGGACAAGAGCGGGCTAGCCCTGTGCCAAGCACAAGATGACTTCAGAGTTTTTAAAGATGTGTTATAGTCTTCATCTTGTTCTAACAACTCATTCCAATCAACCAGTCTTTCCCAGCTACCATTCCTTCTGAATTTCAAAAAGGAAAAGGTAGGCTTTCTCTGTCTTCCCCTTAATGCTCTCAAATCAGAAATAAGGATATTAAATCAGTTCCTGAAAAAAATGACATCGGAGAGCTATTGAAAATTTCAGATTCTTGATAATATGGAAAAATACATGATGCTGGGTGTTTTCTGTCTCTAGGATTGAATCATGTCTGTGTCAGCCCATGTCCATGTAGAGCTGATGTCCATGTTCTGGCATTTGTTTGCACTTCTCTCTGAGTTTTACTGCTTGAACAGTGTTAGTAATAAGAGGAAACATATTTGTCTCTCGTAACTGTCAGAGATGACACAGAAGCAAAAGGAATGTGGGCGGTGCCGTTTCATTACTAATTAATAAGGGTTTTCAAGCATTTGTGTATAAAAAAGAAGTTGATTTCAAAAGATCGAAATCCATTGCCCTTTTCAATGTTTTCCTTTAAGAAATAAAAAGATAAATTTTTATGTAAAGGAAATACTGTGTGTGCAATTCAATGAAATGATAGGGATGGCTAGAAATAAAATATGAAAAAAATTAAATCACCTTAAAGCAATGCACAGCTGAAGGTATCTTATTACTTTACATTATACCTTCTCATTCTGAATAACTACTGTTATATAATATGAATCATTGATGTTTAATAATAGAAATAACCACAGTCAGATGCCAAATCAAGGAGGAAAGATCTGCACCTTGAAAAAAGAACTCTCTTAATGTACATGCCACATAAATGTTCAGGGATTGAGCTCTGAAAGGAATCCTGCAGTGGGAAGCTATTGAGAAAAGCAGTTCTGAGCTAAAGAAGTGGGGCCGGGGGCCGGTGCAGTTCCAAGTCTGGCTCTTTCTCAGCTGAAGTGAGTGACACTGTGAGAGCACATCTCACCCAGCTCTGTGCGAGTGTGCATACCAGCACACACTGACGCCCTTTCTGGTTGCCTAGTAGCAGCTGGCAGAATGCAATACACGGTGTGTCCATCCATCAGAAATACCTGCTGAAGTGTCTAATGAGAAGAGAGCTCTGTATTACTCATCTTAAGGGAATAAAAAATAACTAGACTTTATGACTCAAAGAAACAAAGCAAACATAGGAATGAATATTGCTAAGAATATCTCTCTATAGGTTAGCATAGCAACAAACGGAAGGTATTCATATTGCAAAGTACATTGCATTAACTAGTGCAAAGTCAGGAAGTAAAAGGGATGTCCAATACAGTGTTTAGTAGTGATCATAAAAAAAAGAATATACTCCGGATGCAGATACTGTTTCAACATTTATGTTTTCCTGAAAGAGAGCGGAGTTTTTAGCAGGCAAGAAATGATGGAAATCTATGAGAATTCACAGGTGAATGGAATATGTTGGTCAAATTACCATATCCAGAATTTAATCAGTCACAAGTAACAAAAAGAAACTTATGGACAGCAATTCAAAGCCATGGGGATTTTCTTGTTTCACATAACAAAAAGCCTAGAGGTAGGCAGCTGCTGGCATTCACTCTGCAACTTCAGAAGATAAAAGCTGGGATTTCTGTGATTTGGGGGACCTCCTCCAGCTATCACCAGATGGCTGCTGCAGCTCCGGTCATCATAACTGCATTCAAGGCGACAGCAGCGGCAACAAGGATGAAGGGCGAAAGGGAAACAGAGGTGGGGGGAGGGGTGGGAGGCTACATACTTACGATGCGCGCAGCATATGTCACTTTTACCAGGGAGGAGTAACAGTTTCCCCTGACCCCCTTCTGCACTCCTGTTTGTATTTCATTGGGTAGAACTGTTTCTCAGAGCAACAGAGGGATTCTGACAAGGCAAGTCTTGAGTTTTCCCAGTCTCCAGAAGGGCTGGCAGAAAGAGTTTAGGAATGTCTAACAATCTACCAAGATTTGATGCCTGCTATAACTGGACAGACAAATAAGGGAACACACAGGTGATGGAGATTCACCTGAGGGACTGAAACCACGTAGATGGTATTTTGGAAGATTTTACAAAGCCCTTTAAAAAAGCACAAAAGTAAATTGTGGATAGAAATAACATCTAGCATATCTTGCTTACAAAAACATTCACACCCTCATAATACACTTTCACACTTTTATGCACTGGAAAATTTCTACCCGTGACAGAAGAGCGGCCATCTCTGAAACAGGATATGGCAGTAATTTGCCAGGCTGCACAGAGGAATTCTACGACACAGGTTAAGCAAGCAAAGAGAAGCCACTTTCCCCAGAGCAAAACTACAAACAGAGTTGTAATGCTAGAATATATCTACTTAAAGAACCTCCCACTGAAGCTCCACATTTCACCTTCTCGCTTGTCCCATCTATTATCAGACAGGTGACATCTGTTTTTTGTAATGTCCAAGCACTTTGTTTGGGGATGTTTTATTTGCTTTCAGGCACATCCTGCTGGGAACCTGTGGTCTATACCTGAAACAAGGGGGAATTGTATGGGGTTTTGCTCACTGTTTGCTCCAGGTCCATGAAGTCTTTGTGCATTGAGACTTTTGAAACTCCCCACAAGCTGTGATTTAAAGTATTCCTATCCCAGTGTGAAAGGTGGCCAGCCTGAAGATTAGAGGAGTTAGCTGCCTGAGAAGGAACATCATGGAGGAGCAGCCTTTCACTGAACCGAGCCTGTCAAACCACAGACCCCACTGCAGTTTCTCCTGGGCGCCCCGACTCCAGAAGTCCGAGAGGCTAGCCCAGAACTACAGCCACTAGCAAAACTGCTGGATTATGCTAGATGTTGAATAAGTGGATGAAACCAGTTCTACTGTGGACTCAAAAGAGTGAGTAAAATTGAATGAAGTATTTTCCAACTTTGAGAACACCAGGCCAGTATGAATCAAGCCATTGTGATCATCTGAAAGCCATCCCATGCTTCACAGAAAGCAGCCAGGCTCTACCATGGACAAACCTAGCCGTGCTGGGGAAGGACAGGAGTTAACAGGATCCCATGGAAAGGCTGAGGGCTTTGAATCCTGCAGTCCTGAGTGCATCGCCGCACCCTAGGCATCACTGGTCAACACCCGTAGTCAGTAGCTGAGTCCTCAGCCTTCATTTGCTCCTGTGTGCAGCAGGGTCCCAGTGTCTACCTGCTTGAGATGATACATGCAAAGTACCTTGACAGTGCTTGACAAGGGCAGCCGGTACTCTAGAAGGAGGGCAAGCCTGAATGCTCGAGTTCTCCAAATAGCACCACGGTCCCCACATGGTTTTACACCACAGGCTGAGGACCTTTCTAGTTGAGACCCCAGAGTGGGATGAGGGAAATGAGTCAGCAGGACAGTTCTCTCCACCCCAGCCAGCCCAGGACAATGCAATCCAGGGACATTATCATGGTGTCAAGAGAGGCTGAGCCCACAGGAACGTGGTAGAAAGAGTCAAAGATTAAGGCTGTTGAGAGGAGAGATGAAAGACTCACAAGAACGTAAGTCTTGCTAAGTGCATGGACCTTTTCCAAGTCACCTTGGTTTGGCTTCCTCACCTGTAAAACGGGGTGAATATTAATAATATCTTCCTCATAGGGATGTTTTGAGCATAAAGTGAGTTAGTAAATGTGAAGAAGCACTTAGAACAGTATGCTAAAAAAGAATAAAATAGATAAGCCAGGAAGATCAAATGCTCCCCAATCGAAGAAGATGAGGTGTTAAGATCTTTTTAAAGCCTTAGAATTGTACAAAGGTATGTTACTCTCAATAGCGGAGTGGAGTGGAGTGGAATTGTTAGTGTGAACTAGGAAATGGGTGAACAGGCTGTGGAAACCTGGCAATTGAAAGCCAGAGATGTGTTAGGATGGATTTAGGGGTAAAGCCAGCTTTTGGAGGGGGTTATTTGGGGGTTTGTTTGTTTTTTAATTAATTAATTTATTTATTTTAATTGGAGGCTACTTTATAATATTGTGGTGGTTTTTGCCATACATTGACATGAATCTGCCATGGGTGTACATGTGTTGCCTATCCTGAACCCCCCTCCCATCTCCCTCCCCATCCCATCCCTCTGGATCATCCCGGTGCACCAGCCCCGAGCACACTGTATCATGCATCGAACCTGGGCTGGCGATCTGTTTCACATATGATATTATACATGTTTCAATGCTATTCTGTCAAATCAGCCCACCCTCTCCTGAAGGGGGTTATTTTGGACCAGGGTTTCTTAACCTTGTCACGACTGATGTTTGGGCTAGATAATTCTTTGTTGTTGGGCTGTTCTGAGCACTGCAGAATGTTTGGCAGTATCTCCGGCCTCTACTCACTGGAAGCCTGTAGCCCTCCCACCCCCAAGTCTTGGCAATCAAAAATGTCCCCACACTTCACCACCTGCCCTTGGCGTGTGGGGAACAGAGAAAGGAAGGGGCTGCAAAAATCACTCAGCTGAAAAACACTGCTTTCCAATGCAGAGACCAGGATATGTTTCAAACCACAAGGAAACAAAATATATAAATAGTTTCAATTTCTTGTCATGTCAAGCTTTTCTGTTTCATATCAATATAGAGGGAAAATGCCAAAATTTCAAATGGTAAACAGGAAGAGGAAAAATAGCAATGACTGTCAACTTGAAAGGATGGGAATCAGCAGTTTTTTGCTGCTGTTTTTCTGTGCAGTAGTGCAAGTAAAGACGACTGGGGGAAAACCTTGAACAGTACTTGAATTTTATTTAATTTCAGGATATGACCAAATTAATGATAAATATTAATAATCTCTATTTACAGAATAGAAACATTCATATTAGCTTGGAAGCAAATTTCCAACCAAAACTTTTGAAGAAACTCAAAATTGGCTTATAGTACTGTGCACAGCAAGAAGAAATGAATATGACAAGAAGTCCCTGATACCTTCAGCTTGTCATTTGTTTTTTCAGGTGTTATGCATTTAGAGTCTTTCAATTGTTCTTACCTCCTGGTTTGCTTTCAGTATGAAAGTTTTAGAATTCAGTCATGAAATACTGCACCCCAGTTGCTCCTATTTTTAAACAGTTTCTGCAGAGTTGATATTAGTATAGTTTAATGTTTTAGGCATACGTTCAAAAAATAAATAATTCAACCCCATATCTTCACTTAGTCACATATTAAAGAAATATAATTTATAATAAACATCTGCTTTCCAGTAATAGTGTAGCAGACGGCAAAGAAAATTGGGTGTGAGAAATTACATACATGTATGCATATATGTAATCAAAACTTAAAAGAATAACTAAGTGATTTTTTTTCTTTTAATATCAGTCCAGGAATTAATAGCATTCAAGTCAGCATCAGGTCTTATAAAAGGACCGTGTTAACCACAATGGCCTAGCCCAGTGATAACACCTGTTAAGGTCTCTTTCTAGACAGTGCTCTGAAGTATATGCTGAGGTGACACTACATGAAAACAAAATGACTGGTCAGCTCAGAAAGAGGGAAATCAATACAATTGATTATTTGGCATTGTGAGCACACACTCCAAGAAAGGTGATCACATTTAATTTTCACTTTTCAATTGTTTGCTTCAAATTGCTTTGATAAGAATTTACAGGAAATTACTATAGCGATTGCTGTGTTATCTTTATACCAAAATATATGATGCTTATATTTTCTTCTGTCTCTTATCAAATATGCCCCTGAAGAAATAATGGATATTTGAAAAAGTAATTGCTGAATTTTCTGGAAAAGTCCCCAAAGATAAGGACTTTAATTTTAAAAATATCCATTAGGTTAAAACCAATAAACTCTAGTGTAGAGCATGTTGCAAATGAGGTCAGACTCTTGAGTTAATTCTGAAATAAGCTGTTTTATTTTAGATTGCAGCTTCCACCCAAGTCAGCCAAATCAGAATCACATATGTTAACCCAAAACTGCTCTCTTGGATTAATGAATTAATTCAAGCCCGTGACCATTACTGGAAGAACAACTCAAAATATAACTACCCTAAAACATGACCCAGTAATGGGGAAAAGACCAACCAACAGGGCTTGTTCTTATGATTTATCAATAATGCTACTGTTGTTTGTTTGGGTGGGGGAGGGAAGCAATATAGTTGCCATTTTAAATTACAATAAACAAAGGAAAATTCTACATGTGGCTCTAACTCAACCTCAGATGATCTTTTTTAGTTCAGTCCTCTGGACCCGTTTGTGATCCCATGTACTATGCCCACCAGGCTCCTCTATCCGTGGGGTTTGCCGGGCATAGATACTGAAGTACGGTACCATGCCTTCCTGAGGGGATCTTCCCCCACCCTGGGGATGGAACCTGTGTCTCCTGAGTCTCCTGCTTTGCAGGCAGATTCATCACTGAGCCACAAAATATCTCTGCCTGCCTATCAGTCAGCAAGGCCGATCAGCAGACATGGCTTATGGAGTCACAGTTAAGTTACAGCAAGCCTCAGTCAATTTGTTAAAGCCATTATTAAACAGGATTTCAAATGCCATTTGTTGAGAGATGACTCAGATTATAGAGTTCCAAATGGAAAGAAAGTTATAACAGTGGAGGGAGGTAGAGCATCCATATTCTACAGAATGAAGTTCCAAATGACCAACAAAGCCTTTATTGAGAAACAGTGAAAATCAATATTTCATTCTATACACTAAACATACTATAACCACAGGTATCTGGCATCCAAACACTTGAGTCTTAAAGCAAACTGACAATATGTAATGTTTTGAATGCTGCAAAAAGATGATGATAAAAACAGAAAAGAAGCTTTTAGTGTTTATTAGGAAGTATCTTGGAAATGACTTCATCTGTTGGTAATTTTGCAAAAACAAAGAAAACCAGCCACATTACCTCACCTTAGAGGTCTTGCAAGTTGTTAATTCATCACATTACTTTTATGAAAATGAGACTAAATAGCAAGAATATATGCTAATATTAGGGATTCTTTTTTAAAAACAATCTTATCATCCATACAGTTTCAACCCACTTTCCCAACTTACTAAATTCACATCTTTAATGTTCACCATAATTGATGTTTGAAATATTTAACTCAAGGCACTGTAAGAATCTGAAAAGTCAATTTGTGTTTAATATACTTTGTTTATTAAAGCATAAAATTAGAAAATACATTTTCAGAAAAGCATTCAGAGGTATGATTGAAGCAAAGAAACAGAAGTTGGGATGATAGAGAGGTAATCAGATGGCTTATATTCAGCCATGCCAGAAAACTGAACAGTGACCAAATATTTATAGTGACAGAGCTCTTTTTAGTCAAGCTGCTTAAATTTGCTCTCCATCAATGATTCTCCATCTCAGTGTGCAGGAGGGGAGAGGATGTGGGGGCAAGGTAGGGGACTAATGAACAGGACATGTCAAATGTCCAACTACATGGTTCCTCTCAAACAGATCTGACTCTAAGGCAGAGGGGATCTTGGGTAGACCTGTGTAATAAGTAACCCAGGTGATTCTGCTGTAGGCGACCCACGAGAGAAACTTACACTTAGAAATGCTGCATGAACTTACCTGGTGGTCTAGTGGTTAAGACTCCAAGCTGCTGCTGCAGCGGGGAGGGCTTCAATGGGTGTTTGGGGAATTAACATGCTGAAGGCTGCAGGGCCAAAAGAGAAAGTTGCAGCATTCTGCCTGACACTCAAGAAGCCTTGCTCACATGCTTAACACTCTCTACCACTCTCCGGAATGCACATTCCTCTTAAAAGATTCCTCCTTATTCTTATTATTTCCTCGGGGTGTCTTTCCAGTCTCTGCTTCTCTTGACTTTCTCCCTGCCTCATTTCCTTCAGCTGGACTTGATAGTTTGGACTGTCCTTTATCTCCTGAAACTGAGCTTGCCTGATCTGAAGATTCTAGTTCCCCTGAAAATGTAATTTTCTGCAAGGTACAGACAGTTCTGTTCTTCTTCAGGATAGCTGCTATGACAAATTTATGACATTATTATTCTGAAAAAGGAAGAGTGGTATAAGACAAACAACCTAGGGGCTGGAGTCAAGTGACTTAGGTTTGCATCTTGATGCTTACTGACTTAGGATATTGTCTGACTCAGGATATTGGGAAAGTCATTTTATGTTCTGACCTCGTCTCCTCATGTAAAATAAACCAAATAATGCCTACCTCTTAGGACATTAATTTGGGTTAAAAGAGATACAGTCTGTAAAAAGTCCTTTGGAGATTATAATTTCCTATATATGGTTTCCCTCATAGCTCAGTTGGTAAAGAATCCACCTGCAGTGTAGGAGACCCCAGTTCAATTCCTGGGTTGGGAAGATCCACTGGAGAAGAGATAGGCTACCCACTCCAGTATTCTGACTCCAGTATTCTGGCCTGGAGAATTCCAGGGACTATACAGTTTCCATGGGGTGGCAAAAAGTCAGACACAACTGAGCAACTTTCACTTTCACATATAGATACTAGAATATTAGATGAAATTTGAGATATTTTTGCAAAGCAAGAGAAAAACCTGCCTATGATAATTTCGAAATCTTCATCTCATATGAAACAAAATATGGAACTTCTAGCTTCTTTTTCATGAAGGGTAAAAAGCTTAAGTGTTAGTTGCTAAGTCGTGTCCAACTCTTATGTGACCTCATAGAGTTGCAACTTGCCTAGCACCTATGTCCTTGGAATATTCCAGGCAAGAATACTGGAGTGGGTTGTATAATAATTTAGTTCTTTAAACATCAATAATGCTAACCCTTTAGTGGCCCAGAGATCATTTGTTTTGGATATGCTTCCTTTCTTCCTCTGTGCTCAGAACATGGTCCATGCCGACCACACCCCTGGGCTCTCTTGCTGGCACCTTCTGAATAAGGTTGGCCAACAGAGAGACGCAGGAGATGGTTGGCTGGAGAAGAAGCTGGCATGCTTCTTCCACACTCATTCTGTTTTCTATGGTGGCAACTGTGTCCGTTCATTCTGACAGCAACCCTCTCCCTCCACAATTTCAAGGCTCACTGGGGTCTGCTTTACATATTTCCTTTCCTCAGCCTTTCAGTCAGGAAGAAGTAATGACTTCCTGCTTCGGTCCTGAGTGGATCACCTGCTCATCCTTCATTCGTTCTCCTTTGATCCCAGTCTCCACATTCCTTTAAGTGTTCCTTTTATTAAAGTTTTCTCATTTGAACCATCAGTAATGAATTCTGGAGGGACCCTGATTGATACACCAATGTAGTAGTAAGCCAACTACATGCTGGAATTTTTGAAGGACATGGATTTAAGTTCAGTTTTATGATCAGGGATTTTTGTTATTGTAGATTATTTTCCATCCTCCTATTCTTAGTCATAAACAGCCATTAATGTTAATATTGAATTGTTTGCCTGGGGCAACATGATAAAAATGTTATTGCCCTAAAGCTAAATAGAAACAAATTCTCTCTCCTGAAGAATCTCTATGAAGTCTGTTGTTATCATGGAGTACTCTGGCTTTGGAGTGTTTTTATTTTAAACAACACATGGAAGTTTTCCAGTGGAGGGGTGGTATTGTTTCCTGTGACTAAGGTGGTGTGAGAATTGCTTTCTTATTTTTAAATAAATGTTTGTAAGTTTTAAAATGGATTAAAGTCCTTCAATATTTTTGTAAGGAAAAAATTTAATGAAGAAGTTATTAACAGTGGAAAATAGGCTTTCTCAATTACAGAGTAACTTTTTCCCAATGGTTTTCTTAATATTTATATATTAACATCATAATGACTCAATACAAATTATACAACTTGGAGTCATTATTGTGAAAAAAAAAGAGACACTAAAATAGTATCTCCATCTTACAGACAGACTCAACACGTGGTAATGGCTCATGGGGAGCCAAATTCAGAGTTACAGGAAAGGCATGAAGCTGTGTCATGGTCTACCAGGCCAGGTAAGGAATATGCATTTCATAAAGGAGCCAAGTAAACAGTTACAGAAACAGGAAAAGTCTCTGTGGACTCAGTGTGCACACAGGCAATTATTAAAATATGGATTATGGAAGATTCTTTTTTCCCTTTTCTCCAGGTTTACCCTTTTAATAAGAACAAAAGTAAATCAAACGTGTGTGCACAAAGACACAGAATATATTCTAATAACTTTGGGAACTCTATTTTAATCGACTAAAAGGATCTATTTCAGAGTAGAGAAATGACATCTTGAGACCCCTTCATTCTCTCTGGGTGTTACGGCTGAGATGGGCCTGTGTCAAGCAAACTAAGAACAATACGGGCTGTTCTGATGCCTGAATATTAGAGGTGCAGCAATAACAAGCTTGCAGAGCTTCAAGGAGCAGAAACGATTTCAACCTTAATAACCCCTGTGGCATTTTTCAATTTTCCAGGCTGCCAGTCAAATGAATGTATGTCTGGGGCAGAGAAGAGACAAGAAAGGGGAAAGATTAACCTCTGCGATCCATGATATAAACTCCATTGGCTAAAACTGGTCACGTGTTAGAAAACAAACACAGATAGTGATAAGTCTGTCTATACACTGAGCTCAGATGTTAGAACAAAGGTTCTAGAAGAGAAACTGGGATCTTCAGGGCTGCCTGGCTGAAATAACCTTGGAATATTAATCATTCTTAGTTTATTCTTCCTCTAGATTGAAAGCAGCTCAGCAGTCTCCTCCTGATCTTCAAGCTAATTAGTTCCAGAGATAATTCTTTAAAAACCATAAACTGTCTTTTCATATGAGAAAAGTTTGCAGAAAAGGCAGACCTGCCCCTGCCCAAACTGCTGGATCTCACCAAAGTGAGAAAACAAAACTCTTGGTACGGCACCTCCCTCATACACATCCCTTCCCCTGGCTTCCTTTCTCCCTGGGAAAATTAGAGACTCCCTCAGGAGGTGATGATCTTCTAATTATAGGTGCTCTAAGAGCGCTAAGATTGCTTTCTTATTGCCAAAAGAGCAAACTGCAGATGATCCACAGAATGAACTTGCTCCAAAGAAGGAGCTGTTGTGCATATGTCTCCCTGCATCTTGACTTGCTTACATTTTCTGGTATTGAACACTTTCAAATCTTTCCAAGTGTGTCTTGAAGCTCTGCCTTTACTTTCAGTGCTCCTCCCAGAACCTTTGGGCAAGCCCTGGGCATTCCGAAAATGAGACAAGGAACCATCTATTTCTGGAGTAAGGTCCTGGAAAGTAAGAGGGAAATACCCTGAGGAGGAGTCAGCCGATTCTGTCTGAAACCACAGGTCCCAGTCCTCAAGTCTGGGACAGTGTCACCACGCTCCTGCCAAGGCTGACTTCACCTGATCTGATCCTTTTTCATTAGTTCATCTATCTGTCTATTCATTTATTCATCCGTGAAATATATCTGATGAATATACATATCTTACTAAAGAGAGTCTGTCCCACCTTCATCTAGTTCTTGTCAAATAACTGTAACAGTGTCCCACCTGGCCTCTTTTGCCCACCCAATGACCCCTCTAATCCAGTCGTGCTGCCCCCAAACCAGTGATATTTTCAAATGCAGCTCTACTGTGTCATCCACTGTCTAAAACCACCATAGACTTACACTCACTGCAGGACAAAGACCAACACTCTTAAGATGGTGCACAAGGTCCCTGGAACTTTCCACCTTTCTTTCTTCTATAAATAATCTTTTAATTTGGAATAATCTTAGATTTGCAGAAAAGATAGTAGATAGTTTCCCTACACAGCTCCCTCAGTTTCAGTGCCCCTTAATGTTACCATCTTCTATTGCTATATGTTTGTCAAAACCTAGAAACTGACATTAGTATGTTACTGTCAACTAATTCCACACATTATGTAGATTTTACCGGTTTTTCTACTAATGTCCTTTTCTGTTCCCGG
Organism: Antilocapra americana; assembly: GCA_007570785.1. NCBI lineage: Eukaryota > Metazoa > Chordata > Mammalia > Artiodactyla > Antilocapridae > Antilocapra > Antilocapra americana. Next base: position 2,684,822 of record ML661906.1, on the reverse strand, counting down.
GTCCAATCACCCTGCCCTTCTTTGATGTGCTTGCCACATCATGCGGCCTTTCTTCACATCAGTACACCACTTAAAGCCTCCCCTTACCCTCACTCTTTCCCAGCTCTCTTCACTGTGTGCTTTCTATCCACTGCTCAGATCCCAGTTCAGAAGTTACTTCCTCAGAGCAACCTCTCTGAGGTCTGGGTCTCGGGCTGGTTTCTGTGTGTGTGTCTTTATACAACCATGTGTCCCCCCTTTATAACACTTTCTCTTTAATGTGATTATTTAATTTTGTCCCTATTTGTCCCAAGACTCTAAAGACCATGAAAGCAGAAGGTGGGTCTGTTATTCTTAGTCATCATACCCACCAGGATTTAGCATGGTATGTGGCATATCATATGTATTCAAAGGATATGTTGAATTAATAAATGAATAAGCGACTGAAAGAGAAAAGTTAAGTGATAATAGGAGGAAACATGTCATAGAACATCAAAATCAGTGACCCAGACAATACAGATGATCACAGAGCTTCAAAAGAGCAGAAGATCTAAGTGAGAGGCAGAATCACAGAAAGGCTTCATGAAAATAGAGTGGGACTTTACCTGGACCTTTCATTCATGCAATTAACAATTACTAAGTACTTACGAGGGGCTTCCCAGATGGCTCAATGGTAAAGAACCTATCTGCCAATGAAGGAAATGCAGGAGACATGGGTTCGATCCCTGGGTTGGGAAGATCCCCTGGAGTAGGAAATGGCAACCCACCTAAGTATTCTAGCCTGAGAAATCCCATGGTCAGAGGAGCCTGGAGGGCTGCAGTCCACAGCTGCAAAGAGTTGGACACAGCTGAGCACACACGCACATAATAGTCCTTACTAAATGCCAGAGCTTTGAAGTGTTTGGTTCATTTTACACAAGAAAATGGTATGATTGGTGTGACATGTTATAAAAATAATAGAGCTATAGGGAAGATGGAATGGTTAAGAAAAAGCCAGAAAGTTAAAAAAAAAAAAAAGTTAATAATCCAGCTAAGAAACACTGAGATCTCAAACTAGGAGGTATAAAGGAAATTCTGAGGAGGTCAATTCAACAAACACTTAGAAGTAACATATATTAGAATAAGAAATTCCCAGGGGATTAAACAGCTACAAAAGTTAGCTGAGTTAAAAAATAGCATGGATATTTGGAACACAGTGATAACACTCCCAGGTTGAAATAAAGGGCTCATGATGGAAGCAATGAAATAAAAACTTGGATAGATAAATTCTGATCTTGAAAAAGTCAAGGAGATTGGACTTTATTCTATTAGTAATGAGTCATTAAGCAATAATGACATGATGAAAGGGAGATATAGGATGAAGAGAATTTAGACAAAGGCAGGTTCATTGAGAAACTGATGAAGAAATCTGAGCACATGCTTTAGAGTGCTAGCATTATAAATAAAGAGGAAGTGACATCCCTACCATACTTTATAAAAGAAGATCGATTTACAAGTACCTAAATCAGCATCCAGCGCAGTATCAGGCACAGAGTACTTTACTCTGAATAGCTTCATTTGACTTACTCTTCTTTATAGAGAAAGCATCCTAGAAGACTAGTAGGCTTTAACTATCCATAAATATTCATTGAAAACTCTTCATATGACAAGTACATGGAGCATACAAAAAATGTACATATGTAATCCTCCCTTGCACTGTTTTACTCTTCGCTTTCAGGAGACATGAAGGTGTGTGATATACTTCTGTGGTCATAATCCTCCAGGACGACCCCCATGATCTCCAGCTCCACCCAATTCACACACTGTGTAGGCCCCTCCCTGTCGCACTGCGGATGGAGTATGAAGTCGGTGACCTAAGCAGAACTGACGGGTTAGCATTTCCCAGAGTACATACTAAAAAGAACGGCATCTTCTGTTTTGGCTTTGTCTCTTTCCTCAGATTGCTCACCCTGGGAGAAACCAGCTGTTGTGTCATGAATGCATTCAGGCCCCCTGTGAAGAAGTACCTGTACTAGAAGGGAAGCCTCTGGATGACAGCCAGCGAGGACCTGAGGCCCGCCAACAGCCACAGTGAGCTTAGAACTGGATTAACTGCTTCCGGTCAAGCCCTGATGCAACAGCTGCTTTTGCCAACAGCCTGACCTCAGTTACAGACTGTGAGCCTGAACCGCCCGCTTAAGCAGCTCCCTGCTTCCTGCCCCTAAGAAGCTGTAAGAGAGAATAAATGTTTGTTCCAAGCTGCTAAACTTGGGGGTAATTTGTTACACAGCAATAGATAACCAAAGCAACTTTAGACTACTAAACATTGAAAACTAATCAAGGACATCATGTTTCCACTTTTGTCCTAGCTGCTAAGAGATGCAAGCTAAGTGTTATTCCTGATTTTGGTTGCTTTTCTCGGTCAATAGTTGTTGATTTATCTTCTTTTCATCTCCCTTTATTTTTTGTTTCCCATCCTCTGTCCTCTGTCCACTGGTTTTTATTTTATCCTTACTCATTTATTGCAAAGCTCCTAAAATCTTTTTGGATATAGATGAAGCAAAGTAAAAATAGCAGATATTAAGATAGGGTTCCAAGCACTGTCAGAGAGATCACAATCTCATTGGAGTGAAAAGGGATCAACGAATGTGACACAGTATATTACTAGTGTTCAACCATAGAGTGCTGTTAGAATTCAATGAAAAGGCATACCAAAAAAGTTGTATTTTCAGTCAAGTTCCCCAGGAGCAGACTTTGCGATAGGATGTGCATTATGAAAATGCTCTCAAAATAAACTGCTAAGGAAATGAGGAAAGTAGGACAGGGAAGAGGAAGAAGCTATTTTAAGTTTCATGGAAGATGACTCCAACCAGGTCCTGCATGAGAAGTCTGGAAGGTGAGAACTCTTCAGAAAGAGTCCTGAGCCTCCATGCTTCTGTACCAGTCACCCGCTGGCCCAGAGCCTCAGAAGGACAGGGATGCTCCCAGCACACCTGCTTTGTTAGGGCCCCTTGAACATGCAGGCGAAGGGGCTGCCGCAGCTTGAGGGAACTCCTCTAGAGAAGCTGTCAGTGGTCCAAAGAAAGAGCACGCTGAAACCAAAGGAGAACAGAGAAATGGTGAAGTGATCTGAGGGCAACTGCCTAGAGGATAAAGGTCTGCTCTGGTAGGGAAAGTTCATTCAAGGAGGCGGCTCATGACCTGTAAGGAACCTCATGGAATACGTCGAATTGGGATAGAGATGAAGGAGAAAGTATTACAGAATCTAAGTGGTAAAATACTTGCTTGGTGACTCAGATGGTAAAGAATCCACTTGCAATGCACGAGGGGTCCAAGTTCCATCCCTGAGTCAAGAAGATCCCCTGGAGAAGGGAATGGCTACCCACTCCAGTATTCTTGCCTGAGAATTCCATAGACAGAGGAATTTGGCGGGCTACAATTCATTGGGTCACAAAGAGTTGGATCTAAGTGAGACAACTAATCAGTGACAAAACAGGCAAAATCTCTCAGGCATTCTAGAATGATTTGGTATTATAACTTAGACTCTTGACTTTATTTTTCACCCTATTTTTAATTCCAAGGCAGAATCTTAAGCCTATCCCTTATTTAGGTTATTAAAATACAATCACTTTCTTTAGAAAAAAAAGGTAGAGAGAGGTTTAAAAAAAAAAATCACATGCTACTTCTAAACCTTAGCAATGCTATATTTTCACCCATTCTGTTTCTAAAACACAAATACAGAACAAAGCTCTAAGCTAAATCTTAAATAAAAAGAAAGCCTGGTGGAAGAGGATGAGACTCCCCAAAGTGTTTTAAGACTCCCTCTTCTATTATTATCATTATCCCTGGGCTGCTGAAATTTGGAAACCATTTCAAATACAAGCTGTTTAATAATATGTCTCTCTGGTTTTTTTTAGAATGTATCACCAACCAGTAAAGTGCTGTAATAGCTTTTCCTTCTATAAACACTCTAGGATATAGTCTAACTTTATCTGGAGTTGGGCATGAAGGCATAAATCATTAAGCCCCTGCTTGCCTGATCAAGAGCTTATCTTTCAGAAAAATCAGGCATCCAGGGGCTGCTGTTCATAGAAGCTCTACTTTCTGGCTCTCCATCAGGATTGCAGACACTTCTCCCCAAGGATTCATCAACTGCCAAACAAAGAGGAAGGCAGGTCAATGATAGCAAAATCTGCAGCTTCAGCAGCTTCCGAAGCTCTGAAGCAGAAAAAAATAAAACAAAGAGAGAGAATGAAAAAACACAGATGCAAAGGAACTATAACAAATGGTCTTAGAATTCGTAGGTTGCATTCTGGAAAGGAGCAGCTCAGAACCCTACAACAAGCATCTGGTGATCTAATAATGGGCTACTAACCAGCCTAAGAAGATACTGGCCATGATTGTTCTGTTAGCTAGAGTCCAGTTTTGTGCGCCATCCTATCATTTTGACAAAAGAAACTCTTCATGACATCTTTTGTCATGTTATCATGACTTAAATGTGGGTGAACCATGCTGAAGGCTTCACATCTACAGAAGGTAGGCACTGCCCCCTGGTTGAATCTTTCTCTTTCGATTTGTTCCCAGGTACCCTTGCACTTTTGCAACCCCAATTTTTACCACAAAATGTTAGGTTCCTACTCAAAACCAGAACTACTGCACTGAGAGTTGCTACTTATTTTACAGGTGAGAGAGCTGAGCCCAAGAGAGGTCAGACAAGCCTGCTCAAGGCCAGTCAAAGCCTGCAGTCACCTGCCTCTCCATCCAAAGCTCTTCAGCTACACCACAGTTCAACTAAGAAGGTGAGAGACAAATTTAAACTCCAAAGTGGTGCTATGTAAGAGGTAAAGAATCTTTTGAGGGTGAGACGCAAGGCAATGAAACTTGGATCAGTTCAGTTCAGTTCAGTCGCTCAGTCCTGTCCAACTCTTTGGGACCCCATGAACCGCAGCACACCAGGCCTCCCTGTCCATCACCAACTCCCAGAGTTTACCCAAAGTCATGTCCATTGAGTCAGTGATGCCATCCAGCCATCACAGAGGAGAGGAAAAGTAAATCCTATCACTTCAACTCCAAATGACAGAATGCCAAGGTCAAGGCCAGCCGGGGCTGGATGGAAGAAGAACCACAGGCAGCTGGGGTTGGAAGCAGACAGTACAGAGAGTGGGGTGGCTGAGCTAGGCTTATCAAGCCTCCTGTGGATCAATGAATTTGAATTAACAGGTTCCAGGATGTAGGAGCTACCCTCATTGTGGCATCTGGCTCTTGGGAAATTAAAGTGGGTGCCTAATAGCCAGAGAAAGCTACCATTTTTCCAGTAGGCAGGTACAGATGTGAGAGCTGGACCACAAAGAGCACTGAGTCCCAAAGAACTGATGCTTTCAAATTGCTATGCCAGAGAAGGCTTGTGAGAGTCCCTTGGACTGCAAGGAGATCAAACCAGTCAATCCTAATGGGAATAAATCCTAACTATTCATTGGAAAGATTGAGGCTGAAACTGAAGCTCCAATAATTTGGCCACCTGATATGAGGAGCTGACTCACTGGAAAAGATCCTAATGAAGGGAAAGATTGAAAGCAGGAGGAGAAGGAAGCAATAGCATATGAGATGATTGGATTGCATTACTGATTCAATGGACATGAGTTTGAGCAAACTCAGGGAAACAGTGGAGGACAGGGAATGGTAGCATGTTGTAGTTCACGTAGTTGACATAATTGAGCAACTGAACAACAGCAATAACCCTGGAGTGTGGGAACTCCATAAGGGAAATAGGATGCAGACTTTACCAATTGTTCTGAGAAGGGAAACTCACCAGCCTTTAACTATGGCCTTAAAGTTGGGTGAGCAAATCATCTCTGAAATATTTTGTTACAAGTGGTTATGAAAAAGAGTATTATCCTGCATCAAAACCATAGGTACTCACAGAAGCAGCTGTGAATAAATGAAAACAGCAACACCATCAAGAATCAAAAAGCCTGGGGTTGAGTCTCTCTGTCACTCATTTGTTACGTGGCTTTAGACAATTTATTTAACTTCCTCTCTACCTCAGGCTCTTCATCTGTGCATTGAGAATTCATATAATTCGCCACATATGACTGTGGTAGAGATTAAATATAATAATGTATCTTTAACAAATACACATATTTCATGTTTACATAAAATATAAACTTGTTAACAAATGAATTTTCTCCCTAGTCACAGGTATTATATAAATGGTATTATATATAAATATCAAAGTATTTTTAAAGGACCATAGTCTTATCACTACATATACAGACAATCCTTCTAGCTCTCAGGGTGTGTCTTTTTACTACCAAATAGACAGAGCTATAAATTGTAGATTCTTGATAAGATAGATCAGGATAACTCCTTCCAATGTGTTGTGTTCTATTGCCTCAAAATAATAAACTGCCAAGACAATATCATGCATCATATTACTGGCAGATTATTCAGTGAAACTCCCAAGGAAAGGAATTCGCAGCTCACAGACAGATGCTAGGTTTCATCCGTTGTTAACTCATCCTTCTTTGTAAAGTCCTGAGTTTCACAGAGTAAGAAAAAACTTAGAATAATCAGAAAAAGACATGATTCATGGAAACACTCCAAGTTCTTGGAAACACAAAACTTTAAAGTTATCAGGAGTAAAAGCAAGATAAAAATAAATCAATTTGAACTTAGAAGGACTACTTTGGGGGCAAAGATTTATAAGGGGTATCAAGGAGTGGGAGTCTGACTATAAAACATTCGGAGTTCTGTTCCAGACTTTAGAAGTTCTCAATGATTCTCAGTTCCTTTTTTTCCAGGAAGCATCCTGCTTTTGATATCAATAAAAGAGACTCAAATTGGCCCCACAACGGAGTCTTTCTCATTAAAATCCCTTCCCTCATCAGAAAGGGTGGTAGAGCAGACCCCCAAGGAAGGAAAAGGTCTGTCAATTAAAACCCTTGTTCACATTCTCTCAAGTGCTGAAAAGGGTTTTCCAGGAAGACCTCAAACATTTCCAAGAGACAGAGCTGTTCTTTGGTGTCTTTTCTCCACAGAAACAAGACTGGTGAATTACTTTGTTTTTTCAAAGCACCACAGTGTGTACACTTCTTAAATGCTTATAAAGCAGTAGTCTGCATAGCACAGTTCCCAAAGAATTGATACTAATGAAGTCCAGCCCAAACAGAAATTTCCACTCATTACTCACAGATCCCAAATATTTTAGAGTATCCACTTACAAATGCATAAAAGTTGTCATCATGTGTTTACTTGCTGACTCTGTAACCTTGAAACTCTTGGAAACCTTCTAGTACTCTAGTCCAAGTGCATGTACTCTTACCACTCAGCTGTTTACTATATCAGTGGCCAGATAATAGGCAAAAACAAATCTGACTCCATATTACATCTTTTTCTTTAACCTTTTTATTATATTGCTTTTGCTTTAAGAATATTGCCTATATCCTAAAATATACAGGATAGCCCATTCTCAAGCTTCTGACCTTTAAGGGTATAACACTTTTGCATTCATATAGAGATAAAAAAATTGCAAAATTAAGAATCACTTTTGCCTTATTGCAGGTTTACAGGAACCTCATGACCTGACCTACCTGGACAGCTGCAAGAACAAAGAATTCTGACACTAAGAAGTTTGCAATAGCAAACCAAACAAACAAACACCATCTCTCTTTAGCATAAAAGAAGCCTGAGTTCTGACTTGGGTAAGATGGTTCTCTAGGCCACTAGCTGGCCACCTTCTCAGACTTCCAGCTTGGCCTGTCGTGGGGCAAGCAGAATGAGCTTGATCTGAGTGATAGTCACACATTCACTTCTGGTGACACACCCAGTCACTGCTGAGGGGCATTAGACTGGTGCACTGGCTTAGACAAGTCAGGACTTTGTGCTGAATCATGTGTGAAGGGGTTGGCAGGGCTCACATTAAGTTCTAAAATGGCCATTGGGTAGGAACGCAGCAGGGTCTGTTAGCATTGTCATTCCCTGAGTACTGCACTTAGCATGTTAATACAATGTTTTAGTTAATCTTCAAATACCCATGAGGTATTTGTTACTATTCTCATTTTATACATGAGATGACAGTTGTGGAAAGAATCAATAATATCCCTAAAAGATCAGTGATATGCCCAATGTCACACCATTTTTCATAGTGGAACCAGAAACTATACCTACATTTGTCTGAGTCCAAAATCTTTGCAATTACCTGGTGTGCTGAACTTTGCAATAAACCTTCAGCAGATATGGTTTTTGTTGGCTCATCATAATGAGTTGCTGTTGAATCATTGATTTGATTTCTTTGGAAGTTCTTAGCAAATAACAGGGAAAAGATACTGATCTTGGACACTTTTGAGTGAGTGTGTGTTAGTCGCTCAGTTGTGTCAGACTCTTTGCAACCCTATGGACTGTAGCCCACCAGGCTCCTCTTGTCTACAAAATTCTTAAGGCAAGAATACTGAAGATTCCCCTCTCCCGGGAATCTTCCTGAATCAAAGATCAAACCTGGGTCTCCTGCATTGCTGGTGGATTCTTTGCCATCTAAGCCACCAGGGGAGCCCCAGACCCTTTTAGTTATTCCCAAACCAATTCAATCAGATTCACCTATACTGAGATTGTTCAACAAAATGCCCATATGAAAAAACAAAGAGAACTACAGCCTTGCCATGAAACGCTGAAAATAGTAGAGTTATTAGGAGGAAATACCAAAATATCATTGATTCGCGGGAGAAAATGTTCCTGTTCTGATCCTTGCATGCTAATACTACAGATGGACCCAGCTTAGCTGAGGCAGGCTCTGTGCTTCAGCTGTTTACTTAAGCAGCACCCGGGTTCTCAGAAATAGTTGCTATGCCAACCAGCCCCAGGACTATATATACATTCATGACCAGGGCTTATTCTTAGGGCTTTGTTACTTCTCTTTGAAAAGTTTGAATTGCTTATTGCTAAACTGCTTGCATTCATGCATTACCGCCTCTGATAGTCAGAGAGCTTCCTTTTCTCCAGCAGGAGAAAAGCCCAAGTAGAAGTTTGTAGCCTGTACAGAGCAACCTCCTGACGTCACAGTCTTATAGTCAGGGACCGGACTGTTCTTTTTTCCCCCGAGTCTCTGAAGATTTGGTATTTAGATGATAAAGGGCAGTGCCTTTGGTCGTCTATTATTAACTGTCACATGTGTGCATTGCCATGGAAGTTCTCAGAGGGGGAATAAAGTGTGCTTTGAGGTGCCATGATTATCCTGCTTTTTAAATTTCTTTGCCACATTTTTAATGGGGGCATATTTCAGAACAGCATTAGCCAACAAATTTGGCCAATCAATCCAGCTCAGGTCTCCGGCTACAGCTGCATTTAAATAGACCTGTAATGCTGAAAGCTGAAGAAAGAAAGCTCTTTAATTACCTTTTCTCCTGTTTAGTTACTTTGATGGCCTTTGTTCAAATGCCTCTGAATTTTCAGTCTGTTTATTTTCTAATTACTGGATGAGTACATGCAGCATCGCCATTTCAATTAGATTCTGATGGCTGATAAAGCCGTTGTTGACAGGGAGTGCACAGATGAGTTTGCATAAACCAGATTAGTGATGTTTGTGTTGCTGCATTTAAATAAAACCAAGTATCATGGTAGCAATGTGATCAAATGTAGAAAAATGTTTGTAAGAAAGAAAAAGCAGTTCTGTGAGAAATCAGGTTTTCAACAGAGAAGCTGTTTCCTGTTAAGACATCTTTTTAAATCCTCAAGTATGCTTCCACTTCTTCAAACAGATTACAAACCCAAAAGACAATTATATAATCTCTTCTAACAAGAGGTTTGCAGCTAGACAGATTGCTTTAAAGGAGAAAGAAGTAGAAAGAAAGTCAAGATCTAACTACTGATAATGCATGCTAAATCCATTCGAATTGATAAGGTAGAGAAAGCATGGTGATAAAGCTTAAGGGGTTAAGACTTAACATTCTGCCCAAGAGATCAATACTTCTGGAAGAAGAAAAGAAAGAAAGTGAAGTTGCTCAGTCGTGTCCAACTCTTTGTGACCCCATGGACTATAGCCTACCAGGTTTCTCTGTCCATGGGATTTTCCAGGCAAGAATACTGGAGTGGATTGCTATTTCCTTCTCCAGGAGATCCTCCTGACCCAGGGATTGAACCCAGGTCTCCTGCATTGTAGGCAGATGTTTTACCCTCTGAGCCACTGGGGAAGCTCACCAGGGAAGCTCAGGAAGAAGAAAACTTGGAAATAATTCCATCTCCAGTTAACAACTGAAATATATATGGCAGATGAGGCAAATAAGAAACAGACAGGCTATTTCCCTGGAACCAACCCTGCTCCAGCGGGACTCAGGCTTGCTTTGTTATTGACGTAACAACTGTGCGAATGACAATCTTGAAGTGCTAAAATATTTGCAAAAAGGAATGAAAATCTATTTCTCTCAAGTCATTAAAGCACAGCCAGAGAACTAAACAAAACAGAACCATGTGTCAAACTGAACAGAAACTAACACCTGTGCGGGGCGAGTCACCGGCCATCCCAGCGCTCAGCTCCGTGTCGTGACACAGCCTCCCAGCTTGGAGCTCATTGCCTACCAGGCTGTTCAAGGGCAGAGCTAGGGTCAGGACCCCAGAGGGACTCCCACGACTGTGCTCTTGCCATTTGGCAATGGCAGATGATCTAATTTGATTTTATCTTATATTCACTTGCTGAGCTGTGCTGTGCTGAGTCACTCAGTCGGGTCTGATTCTTTGCAACTATTATCTGCTATTTTCTTTACCCTCCTCATTGAGCAGACTCTGAGGTGTTCACCAAGAAAACTCAGGCAGAGTAGGAAGTGAGTGAGCAGCACTGCCTATCCTGTACGTGTTCACAAACAAAGCCTGATGTTAAATGTCTAGGACAACAAAACCCAGAATGGCTGGCTATGCTTCTCACCTTTAAATCATACATTTTGATATAATAGAGTAAAACCAGCTAACAGAGGCTTCCCTGGTGGCTCGATGGTAAAAAAAATTGGCTTGCAATGCAGGAAATGCTGGTTCAGTCTTTTAGTCAGGATCCCCTGGAGAAGGAAATGGCAACCCACTCCAGTATTCTTGCCTGGGAAAACCCAAGGACAGAGGAGCCTGGTGGGCTACAGTCCATGGGGTTGCAAGACTCAGACACAACTTAGGCATTAAGCCCCGCCCCCTGCAGCAGCTAACAGCTAGATAGAGTTTCCTACATGTGAGGCACTTCCCTAAGCACTTTACAGACAGCTCATCCAATCATCATCACAGATGTGAGGGGCCCATTTCCATCACTTCCCTCTTACAGACAGGGAACAAGGCACAGAAAGAACTCTCAACCACTTAGTAGAAGAGTCAGATTCTGACCTAAGCAATCTTGCTCCAGAGTCCATACTCCTGCCCTGCAATATGTACTGAGCCCAAGTGGGCAGCACGTGATCTTGCATAAGGCACATGTAAGTAGTTCAGTTCAGTCACTCAGTTGTGTCCGACTCTTTGCAACCTCATGAACCACAGCACACCAGGCCTCCCTGTCCATCACCAACTCCCTGAGTTTATTCAAACCCATGTCCATCGAGTCGGTGATGCCATCCAGCCATCTCATCCTCTGTCATCCCCTTTTCCTCCTGCCCTCAATCTTTCCCAGCATCAGGGACTTTTCCAATGAGTCAGCTCTTTGCATCAGGTGGCCAAAGTATTAGAGTTTCAGCTTCAACATCAGTCCTTCCAATGAGTATTCAGGACTGATCTCCTTTAGGATGGACTGGTTGGATCCCCTTGCAGTCCAAGGCACTCTCAAGACTCTTCTCCAACACCATAGTTCAAAAGCATCAATTCTTCTGCACTCAGCATTCTTTATAGTCCAACTCTCACATCCATACATTACTACTGGAAAAGCCATAGCCTTGACCAGATGGACCTTTGTTGGCAAAGTAATCTCGCTGCTTTTTAACATGCTGTCTAAGTTGGTCATAACTTTCCTTTCAAGGAGTAAGCATCTTTTAATTCCATGGCTGAAATCACCATCTGCAGTGATTTTGGAGCCCAGACAAATAAAGTCAGCCACTGTTTCCACTGTTTCCCCATCTGTTTGCCATGAAGTGGTGGGACCAGATGCCATGATCTTAGATTTTTGAATGTTGAGCTTTAAGCCAACTTTTTCACTCTCCTCTTTCACTCTCATAAAGAGGCTCTTTAGTTCTTCTTCACTCTCTGCCATAAGGGTGGTGTCATCTGTATTTCTGAGGCTATTGATATTTCTCCCTTACATCTAATTGTATATCTCTAGTCCGTGGAACAGTGAAACAAAATTGCTTTTCTATTACTTGTTGTTTTTCATGACTATTGCTGCTGATAGTTGGCCTGATAAAAATGTGTTCTTAATTGTTATAAAATATAGAATTTACAACATTTCCCTATGCCAAATTTATAGATAATATATTTAATATATTTATACTCTGTTTCACAAGTAAATTACCTGTATACTTTCACACCAAAGGAAAGAACTCTCTGAAAGTAACATCTGCTTGTAATGTATCCTATATGTACTATTCAAATGTGTAGAGCACTTTATTTGGTCCTCACAGCAAGTTCATGAAGTAATACAGGTGTTATTTTCTCAGAGTAAAAAGCAAAGAACCATGCATGGGAAAATCAAAGACAATAATCAATCGGATTAGTTTCAAAAAATTACAAGAAGGAAAATGATGGATGTAGTGATTTAAGAAGTTGGTTTGCCCATAACAGCTTTTGAATAAGTCAGAAAAACTGCTTAAGATATTAGGGAGGTTAGGCAGAGGTTTGTAAGCCCATTAAGGTACTGTGTTTTGAATACCATTCCATGGGCTTCTGGAGGGGTTACATAAGGAGAAACCAAACTCTTTAACCTTCAAAAACCTATAATTTGAAGAGAAACACACTTAAGTCCATATAAGGAAGAAAAAATATTTAACACAGCTCCATTTCTCTCTCTTTCTTTTGTTAATATTTCACAGCTTGTGGGATCTTAGTTCCTCAGTCATGGATCAAACTCAGACCTCCAGACCTGGAAGCACAGAGTCCTAAACCACTGGACAGCCAGGGAATTCCCAACACAGCTCCATCTTATCTCCTGATAAAATACTTGAAAAAAGTGCCTGTCTGCTAACCTAATATCCACTGGATTATTTACAGGATTATTGTTAAATTATTAAAGCTATTACTGAGAGAAGAATAAAGAGCACAGTGAAACCACTGGGTAAGATTCTCAAAAGGATGGAGAGGATTTAACATTGATGGGTAGAATGAAGCTGTAGCTGGAGGAGCTGCTGTAACCAGCTTGCTGCTGGAAGTCAGGAGTCACTTTAATAAAAATTTCTACTGCGTGAACTTGGAACCGAGATCTGAAATGCAGGTAATGGTGGAGCTGGAGGGCAGCACGCTCTTACTCAGCCAGTCTAAGAAGTTAGGAAGAGTAAGCACTGTCTTAATTTCTTGTTTGGCAGTAAGGTTGTGTTGGAGAAAAGGAGCTTTACGATGACAAAAATTCTATACTGTATTTCTAATTTGAAGATGACTGCCTTTACCTGTTGTGATCTTATCGCATGTTCTTGACTGTTGATGTGCTGTGCTTAGTTGTTCACTGCTCCGACTCTTTGTGACCCCGTGGACTAACGCCTACCAGGCTCCTCTGTCGGTGGAATTCTCCAGGCAAGAATACTAGAGTGTACTGCCACGCCCTCCTCCAAGGGATCTTCCCAACCCAGGGATTGAACCAGGTCTCCCACACTGCAAGTGGATTCTTTACTCTCTGAGATGCCAGGGAAGCCCATGAATACTGGGATGGGTAACCCATCCTTCTCCAGAGGAACTTCCCAACCCTGGAATTGAACTGGGGTCTCCTGCATTCCAGGCAGATTCTTTACCAGCTGAGCTACCAGGGAAGCCCTAGATAGACATAGCTTATTCATCTCTCTTATTTTACCCCTCTCTCCCACCCTCCTACTCAAAATAAACATCACATATTTAAGATAATGAAACAAAACAAATTCCAGTGGATTGGGTCAAGGTGTACATGTGAGAGCTGACTAGGAAAAGAAAGAGCAGATTCTTGTCAGACATACCACACACACCCAGCAGCTAGACCCAGGGGTTATTTCAGAGGTCACACGAAAACAGCTGTATTTATGCTTTTAACTTCAATTACATATGACAGTTTACCTCAACATAACCTACAGATAAATTCAGAACCTGAGAAGGTGTAAAATGTTATACATCTTGTCAGAATTTTGTTTACTACAAACCTTATATCTTACGGTTAAGCAGTATATGGCCTTAAAACACTATGCCAATTTCTCTGAATGTCTGTTTCATTATCTGTAAGGGATGGGATTGAACTGGGAAGAGGTATAAACTCCCAAATCAGCTAAAACTGCGATTCTAGGCACTATGACATGCAGAAATGATCTTTCAACACGTTGTGTAACCTTAGTATGCTTCACCCAGCTCTTCTCTCATTGTGTGATAAGCCTCTCCAGAAAACAATACTATTGTTTAATACTTGAACTCACAAACATTTATTTTTGCTGTATCATTACTAGTGTTTTATTTATATTTTAAAAATGCTTTTTTCCTTGTCATCAAATATAATAGTTTCTTCACGTTGAATTTTCAGAAGGGAGAAAGATAGCTTATATTCTGTTTCAAGTCAGGTTCATCTTTTAAGGCTTGCAATACATGGCATTTTAAGTCTTGCATGATGTATTGATAATCAAACTTCAAAGTATCTAGGAAAAAATCAAGTCTCCCCTCTCTCCTCTTCTACCCTTCTGTTAGAGGAAATGTAACAAAGGGAGGGGAGAAGAAACCAGGAAAATAGAAAAAAATGCTTTTCAAGAGTTTGAATTATCACAATCAAAATAAAGTTCTTATAAACGTCCTTCCCTTGTAAACAAGGAATGCTGAGAATCTTGCCCATCTTGAGAGCGCGCTTCTTGCCCCTCCTGCTTCACGCTGATTGCTCTGTGCAGTTTCTCCCCTGTTTCCTCCCCGTAATAGCTTCACTCGGCTCTGTCTTCCTGGTGCTCTGCCCGCCCTCAGAACCTCTTCTCTGATTACTCTGTCCCCCTTGGCTCTCTCCAAGCCACCCCTGCTCCTCCGTTACCCTCTTCTACTTTAGTAACCCTTTGGGCGCCCTCCCTTTCTTCCCCTGCCCTCTAATCACTCCTGTGATCTTTCTGGCCAGTGAAGCTTTTGCTGTGATCACTTTCCTTGATTTTCCTCTGATTTCTTTGCCCTCTCTGGCTTTCTCTGTTTACTTTAGAACTCAGAAAACCTTTAAAGGTTCAGAGATTAATTTCAGTTTTGATAAGCACCCAAACTTGTGAGTGCTTATGCCAGTTCTTTACTAAAACTCTGGATCTAAAATCTCACTGGGAAGGTCAGCGTTATAAAAGTTCAAGTCCTTGGAATTTTATCAAGAGAATCATTTCCCCTCAAATACTATGCTTTCTGCTTCTAATTCTGGGTACAAAAAAAAGAAGATGGCCATTGTTCCCTATGTGTGATATATCATCTTTCTTTGGACGTGGGCACTATACAAGATTAGAAAACCTGGTAGGGCATGGAGAAGGAACCCAAGCAAGCATTTTTTTTTAATTCATTTAGTATAAGTTTATTAAATGCCTACTACATGCTAGAAGTGCAAGAAGCTACACTTCAATCTCAATGAAATAATCATAGATTGACTTTCCATAAACACGCTTTATAAACTGTATATATTGTAACCATAAATTATACAGGAAATGTAAAAAATATTACACCGTGTCTCCCTACCATTCTTATTTCACTGTCCAGAATTTTAAAATTAGATATTGTTATTTATGGGCTTCCCTGACAGCTCAGTGGTAAAGAATCTGCCTGCAATGCAGGAGACCACTTAATACAGGAGTCCCAGGTTCGATCCCTGAGTTGGGAAGATGTCCTAGAGAAGGAACTGGCACCCCACTCCAGTATTCTTGCCAGGGAAATCCCGTGGACAGAGGAAGCCTGCAGCGTATAGTCCGTGGGGGTCTCAGGAGTCAGACACAATTTAGCGACTAAGCCATTGCCACCATTGTTATTTACTTTCTGTTGAGGTAGGAATTGCTAGGTAGTCAATGTAGGACTCTGAGACCTTGGTATTGTTTTCAGTAAACATCCTGCTCCATTAACCTACCTTTGTCCCAAATTCCTGGAATGTGTCCTTGGTCTGATAAATGATCAGCACTCAGATCCAGGGAAGGGCAGTAATTCACTTCTGTTCCATATGCCTGAGGGAAGAACAACTGGTGATCATTAATCTTAAGCCCTTACATCTGGTTCACTGTAAAATGAAAATAGGTGGTGACTTAATCTGAGGATCAAAAGAAGCCATAAAGATATAAAATTAAGCATCCTGACCTTTAAACAGATTGGTTAAAAATAACATACTTTAAGGATAGGAGCCAACCAAAAATGTACAGATTAATACTGGTAAAGATATAAAACTGTTGCAATCCCTGACTTTCGGAGGACTCTTTACCCCCTCACAGTGTCTATGCTGAGAGCTTTGTACTTTCCTCCTCTCAAGTAAATCCTATTCGCTTGCTATCATGAGTCTTCGTGTGTTCATGAAGTTCATACTTTGGCTCCACAAACAGGAACTTGGATTCCCATGTCACTGTTACCTTAAACTATGTATTTCTGTTATCCCTATCACAGAACAGCTTAGGTACTTTTAAATCTAAAGTTTTCACTCATTCTGTTACCAAACAAAGTTTATGTGCCTGACATACAATAAATCCAAATAATCTGAAACATGGGAATGTAGAGGGCAGGAAGGCTTACTGTGGGGCAAAGCAAGAAGAACAGGTAGTTAATGCTCAAAAACACCAACCTCTCTGAGGCTTTGTGAGGGAGAAGTTTTTACAGGCAAAATGTGGGGTGTGGGTTGTGGGGTGCAGAGTGTGTGACTTTCTTCTGATTGGCTGGTGGTGAGGTGATAGAGAAGTATTCCAGGAATCTTGTGCTCAGCTGGAAGTTGTCATCCTCCACCTGGAGGAGGGCCTTAGGTCTACAAAATAACTCAGAAGTGTTATTATATATTTCGCTTGAGGTGGCATCAGAACCCAGCCCAAAGTAGCACTCTTTCTTGACTGTTCCTCCCTTGTCTCTGCATCCCATCCCTTCCACTACTAATAACTATTTGAACCTGCTCTTTGGAAGTCATGGAAGATCAAGGAAGCTAAATAAAGCCTATTTCCTACAAACAAGAAACGGGGGACATAAAAAGGATTTGAGCCACAAGTTCCACAGGGTCCTGCTGGGTTTCAATTTCTCCCTTTCCTGGTCAAGTCCCTACCACAAAGAATGAAAAATGAATAGGATGAAATCATAATTCTTTTCTCAATGCCTCCATCTATTATGTAGTATATTTCTTTGTTTAGCTTTTATTTTTACATTTTTGTAGGAAAGTTGGAAAACTGACTTTTTACAGCCAACATCAAGCCAGATTGCATAATCTGAAAATATCTGAAATGCTAAGCCAAAAAGTAAACTCTATCTTCTGTCCTACTAATATATGGGCATTTGCTCCTGTATCCCTTTGTTACAGGAGTCCCTAACTAGTGGTTCATGAGCCACATCTGTCAAAATATGTATTTCACTTGCCTGTAAAATATTTACAAAATCTAAACATGAATTCTGTAGCAGACTGATAATCTCCACTTTGCCATTCCCTCCAGTAATATCCAGTCATCTACTGACCTATTTCACACATAACTCATCTAGTTCCATAGACATTTATAATTCATAACTGAGGAAAACTAGGGAGGTGAGATATGGAGGGATGTGAGCTTTTGATAATAAATAGCTCAGTATACCCTAACAACAGGTTTGCTTTAAATGTAGTGGGAAAATGTAAACTTTGATTAGGGCTTACTTTCCCACAACTTCTTCATATGGGTGAAAAATTATTATTTTCTTAATAAGTTCAAAGAGAGCCTTATGCAGTGTTTGGGATGAGTGGGTCTGCAAAGAATTCTCTTTTAGTTGAAGCTAGCAGGAATAAGAACTTTCTTCCACACATGGGGATATGGCTTTCTATTGTTAAATTTGGTTTCAGGATCAGAAAAATAATATTTATAAGAAATCCCTTAAGTAAAATTGCATAGGTTATCAGGCTCTTTTATGATACAGTGAAGTAATGCCTGAGTACATAGGGCAGTAAGATTACAACCATTTGTCCATATCCTTAATTCTGGCAGAATCTTCCATATATAGAAAGTGTCACTGACAACTCCAAGTTCCTTCAGAAAATCAAGGGGCCAGAAATAAGTTGAACCGTCACTGGATACGCTGCTTCTTGACTTGCTCTGTGTAGCCACCTCATTTAATTCTGTATCAGTATCAAAATTATGCTTCTGCTTTGGAAGAGGTCAGAGTGTGGTATACAGGACAGGATTAACATTGCCCAGATTTAGGTTTGGCCGTTGCCCTCAGCACCTGGGAAGTAATTTCTAAACCTTAAGAATGTCCACTGGGGATGGAGGGCAGAAGTTGACTTTGGGTCCAAACCCGCAATCATGGCGCAGGAAGGGGAAGATGTGAGAGATTACAATTTGACTGAGGAGCAGAAGGCGATCAAGGCCAAGTATCCTCCAGTCAGTCGGAAGTATGAGTATTTGGATCATACAGCTGATGTCCAGGTACATGCTTGGGGAGACACTCTGGAGGAAGCTTTTGAACAATGTGCAATGGCCATGTTTGGTTACATGACAGATACTGGGACTGTGGAGCCCCTGCAAACAACAGAAGTAGAAACCCAAGGCGATGACTTACAATCTCTTCTGTTTCACTTTTTGGATGAGTGGCTTTATAAATTCAGTGCTGATGAATTCTTCATACCCCAGGAAGTCAAAGTACTTAATATAGACCGAAGAAATTTCAAAATACGGTCAATTGGGTGGGGAGAAGAATTCTCATTGTCTAAGCACACTCAGGGAACCGAAGTCAAAGCAATAACGTACTCAGCAATGCAGGTCTATAATGAAGAGAAGCCAGAAGTTTTTGTGATCATTGACATTTAAGATACCAAAACAAAAAAAAGGAGAGGGATTCCTATGAAGAACTTTTTTTTCTCTTCTTTTTGACAAGATACCATGATATAAACTCTACATGGAGAATTTATATATGGAGTTTTGCAGAACCGAAATTTTTTTTAATTGCATTTTGTTACATATTTATTAAAGACAATCATTTATAGTTTATAAAAAAATATTGCCCTGATATACACAAAAATGTCTAGATAATGGTAATTAAAAGCAGCACTCCCACCCCCCTTGTGTCCACGCCAACGTTCCATCTAGACTGGTTTAATCTTGAAGTGTAATCCAATAAGACTGAAGACCAAACACTTCAGGTCCTGGACAAGATAATAAAATACTCGTAAGCCTTCTGGAAAAAAAAAAAAAAAGAATGTCCACTGGTAAGAGCATCTTTGTTGGGGGTGAGAACGGGGTGTAGGGCCGTGCTAGATAGACTACGCTAACAAACAACTTGTGTTGGGGAAACTTGTGCACATGGCATCAGCTCAGCCTCTGGATGGGCTGGAGACTAAGGTCAGCCGCAGGAACGGTCATCTGTCACATAACTGAGCCCCAACAACACTCTGGATGTTAAAGACGGGGTAAGCGTCCCTGAAGATGGTGCACATTTGTTGAGACACAGTGTTGAGAGAAATAGGCCCTGTCCACACAGCCCCACTGGGAGAGGGCTACTGGGTACCCCAACTCTTTTCTCCTGGACCCCTGTCTTTGCAGCTCTTCCCTCTGCTGATTGCATTTCCATCCTTCCCTTTGACAAACACAGATCATGGGTGCCATAGTTCTTCTGTCTTCTCCAAGTCTTTCCAGTGAATTATTGAACCTAAAGATAGTCTTATGGACCCCTGAAATTGCAGGTGGAGAAGGTTCGAGGGATGGGGAGAAACTGCAATACTTTAGAAATTCTACAGTGACTTTCTCAGTGGTCCAGGCCTACTACGCCAACTGTTGTCAGAAGACAGAGCCCTTCAGACTTTCAGCCTTTATCTAGCTCACAGAAAGGCATCTAGGCATCCAAGCAAAGTAGCCTAAGCTTTCAAACAACAACACGTGGATTCTTCTTCCTCTTTCAACTTGAGGCCCACAAAGAGAGAGAAAGGAAAGGCAGCCAACTCATCTTTTCTACATTTTCAACACCTTACTCAATAAGTTTTCCTTAAGTTGCTTCTCAGTATCATCTCATTAAGGAAAAAGATAATTATGATATTAATGCCTTGCATCCAATACTGAGTGAAGCCACCGGCATTTAACTTCACACTTCAAAGAAGTGGATACCCATCTAAACCTGACACCTATTATTCAAATGCAAATCTCAGAGTGAGACTGAAAGCTCAGTTTCTTTTCATTTCTGACTACAAAGAGCAGATGGCATTTTCAGTGAGCTGATCTCAAACTGCCTGTGGGACTGGAAGGAAAACACAGGTATGTGTATAGATCCACCTTAGAAAGTAACATATTATATTTGGAAAAATATACATCCAGACTAATTTCACCCCTGATACTAATAACATGCTGCCAAACACTGGGAAAGCTTTTCCCCTGCCTATCACTTTCCTTCTTAGTATAAAGTCTGAAACCCTAGAGCAGAAATAAAGAAAGCCTGCTGGTACACACCCAGGGCTTCCTCTCTCCTAGCATATCTTCTACAAAATAATCACAGGGCACAGCCAGTGTGGAACCAGGTACAGACACCAGGGCGGCCATGGACGCCTACTCCTACTACTTACTAAAGTAGTTGTCAAGTAACCTGTCACTGTGCTGAGCACAGTCATTGCCTCCTTCCATCCCCCCAACAGCCCTGGAGGGAGGAGATGCTACTCTTCTCATTTTATAGAGATGAGGATTCCAAAGTTTAGAGAGAGTCAAGGACCCACCCAAGATCACACATCTAGCAACTGCAAAATCAGCCTTCCAGCCCCACTCTGTCCACCTCAAAACAGTTTTTTAATTGATGCACATTGGGTGCTTTGGTTAATTAAAGATTCTGATTCTAGCAATTTATCCTCTGGATCCTTAATAGATGGCCAGTTTTCAAAGAATTAAAGTACAGTAAAATATCCTCAAGATTAAAAATACTCAAATTATGTAGAATATAATCAGATTTTTCTTGGATGCTTCAGATAATCCTCTAAGTACTGGTAAAGTTTCAGCTGCATCATCCAGAAGAGTGACTGTGCTAATGAAGTGTAGGTCAGAAGAACAACACATGAATCAGCTTCCACTTACATATAATCACTACCCTAATTCTCACAAATACTGCTGCAGAGTTCATGATGTAGCAATCCACTAACTTCTTGAACACAAGTTAACAAATCTTTATCTGGTGCTTTCTTTGTGCCAAGCACGGAGGTAAGCTCTGGGCAGCTATCAAAGTGTGATATAATGTCCGTTCTTAAGACACATTCTGAATTTGGGACAGTATATTATCCCCCTTGCAATAGTATATTGCCCCCCTTGACAACATTTAACTGACTATATTAGGCATAGTGACAGCAGCAGATCTATACCTTTAAAATGACAGTTGGTATGTCTGCTGCTGTTGTAAAGTGACTACTATTCTTTTTCTTCTCCTCTCGTTTATGTTACCTTTTTCAATGAGCTATAATTTTTACCTCCCATGTTACCTCTTTTTGAAACTTTCTCTCTCTCTCTCTCTCTCTCTCTCTCTCTCTCTCTCTCTCTCTCTCTCTCACACACACACACACGCGCACACACACACACACACACACATACACACACACACATCTTAGTAAATAAATCATTTGTTGGTTGTGTTTACAGTATTATCTAGTGTCTATCACTGTTGCATATTCACAGGGATTTTGCAGAAGTCCCTCTGATGACATTTGGGAGGGAAGAGAAGCAGGGAACAAAGGCAGAAGGAAGAGAGGAAAGAAGCATAACCTTCCCTCTGGCAGGTGTCTGGGGAAAGGAGACCCTTTATGAGATCACTGCATCAAAAGAAAGTAAGAAGTTTCCAGGCTGCCAGTCACGAAGCCACCAAAACTCACTTTTAATGAAAAAAGAAACTGTTAACTCCTGCACTGTTGTAAAATACTTACCAAAGACACCTTCCCTGCTAAGTGCCATTCATTTCAGGAGTGAAATGCAGTAACAGAGAAAAACGCCCAGGGCAACTGGGAACCGGGAAGTGTGTGGTTCAATTGTCCCTGTAGGGGAGGGAACGCGTCTTTCCTTGACAGCTACCCCACTTAACTACCATGCAGTCAGCCCTCCTCCGCAGCAGAGAAAATTCAGCCTTCCAGCAGATTCCCTGCCATCTGCCTGATGATTATCAGCCTGCAGTCAACACACCTTGAACGCTTAACATCCTCGGCGATCCCAAGGGCTGCCTCTGGGGGGCAATTAGAAGATCCAGGGGAAGAAAATCTTTACTTTGCCACTTGGCTTCTGTTTCCAAATTTAGTTGAAATTCTGGAAGACAACATTCAGCTAATCGTTCTTTCCTAATTTTTTTTTTTCTTCACCTTGGTGCTTTTTGGGTATCTATAGCCAACAGCCACGGAAGCCCAGGGGGTGACAAATGGCCATCAGGAAGGCTCAAGTCCCCAGAAAATCAGCAGAGGGTAGTAAACTGACAAGGGGGAAAGGGAAAAATGAAAACAGAACAGAATAAGCTCTGTTTTGGCCCCAGGGCTCCACCAGGTATGTGCCAATTTATTCACCCTGAAATCTAAGAGATTCCAGATGGAAACATTTTCGTTTGTTTTTATTATCTTTTTACTTTATTGGGATTTTAGTGGTTAGTATTTGAAAGTTTCCTTGTATAGGGCTAAAAAGAAGTTCAGACAATTACTCAGACTCTATGGAGGGAAGTGGAGGAGCTTTAGCGTTTACTCACTTAGATCACTAGACTATAAGACTCAGTAAAGTCAAGATCTGCTCTTTTAGAATGGATTCTCATGAGAAAGAAAAAAAAAAACAAGACAAGTTTGTTTTTTGTTTTTTGTTTTTTTTTTTAACAAAACACATGACTGGTCTTGATAGAAGCATGTCTCCCTCATCCATTTGGGTCCTAGCAATGCCGAAAACCAAATGACAGTTCACCAGTTAAGTCCAGGGCCTGAGAACTTAGATAACTGCTTGGCATCTTCAAAGTTTGAAGTCTTGTGAAAAGTGGTGTGGCTGGTAGAAAATTTTTAATGCAGCCAGTATGATCTTCCCTGTTACATTTTTATTCCTGGTAATTTCTGTCTAGTTCCCTTCATTGCACGATTTCTATATATTTGAACTAAAAAACCCTTAAAACTCTTCAATTGAGATCCACATTAATTAGATTCATAGCCTACTCCCTTTCCTAAGCACCCACTTAAGAAGGCCATCAGCTCAAACATAAATAATGCTATGAATAACTGCATTTTTCAATACCATATTTAAAAATACACTATATCTGAAACAAAATCTTCCTAGTTAAAATAGGAAGTGGCCTGGTTTCAACCAAAGACGTATTCAACCATTCAACCATATTGTACGTATGTTCCAAGGATAGTTTTTTACCTTCTTAATGACATTTCAAAATGCAGTGTACATTTTCTGTAGCATCTTAACATGGTTTTCAATCACTTCTATTTAGAATTAAACTTAAGCTGACTTTACAATCAATACTCAGTTTCTTTTTTTCATAGACTTTTTTGGAGACAAGAAATAGTTCTCTACATTGAAAATAAGAGTTTTGTTGCATTAAGAATTTCTGTTTTGAAGAAGCAAATGTCTATATATGTGGAATCTAAAATCTGACATAAAAGAACCTATCCACAAAAAAGAAACAGACTCACAGACATAGACCACAGACTTGTGGTTGCCAGCTGGCAGAAGGTTGGGATAAAGATGGGCTAGGAGGTTGAGGTTAGCAGATGTTAGCTATTATATATGGAAAGGATAAACAAGATCCTACTGTATAGCCCAGGGATATGTTCAATATTCTGTGATACTGGAAATAGCATAACAAAAAGATTATTAAGAAGAATGAATATGTGTGTGTGTGTATCTCCATATACATGCATAACTGAATCTCTTTGCCGTGCAGCAGAAATTAACATTATAAAACAACTATACTTCAATTTTTAAAAATTTAAAAACAAAAGAATTTCTACCTGTCAGGATCTGAATCAAAAGGGACAAGGATAATAACTTTTTTTTAACTGAAAACTGAGTGAATGATTTCAAGAGTATGACTTACACATATCAACTCTCAGGTCAAAGTCCTGGAACAGCAAATGACATTTTTCCAACCTCTAGATCCCAGTTGCATTTTTTGAGACTTTCTCTCATTAGTAGTTCCTAGAAGCTGGAAGTGAGTTCCAGAGATGTGACTGATGCTTTGAACTCAATAGGTTTCTGCAGGATAAAATTTTACACCACAGTTCCAATTAGAATCTAAGGCTGATTACTTACATTTATAGACCTCCTGTCTAAATCCCAGCTTTCCTCATCACTGGATCGTTGTTTCTTCACTAGATGATTGATTGTAGGAGCATTTTAGTGGTTCTTCCTCAGAGATCTTCTTTCTATTGCATTTGGGGAAGCTCCAATGGCTTTGATTTAGCAAACAGAGAAGCTGGTAGTTCTGGAGCCTCCCTGCCTTCATTTATAACCCAACAGAACCACTTACCAGCAGTGCCATCTTGAGCAAGTTACTAATCCTCTCAAAGTCTTAGTTTCCTTATACATCAAATGTAAATACTTAACAACAATGATATTAAGGAGTTCCTTTGAAAATTAACTGTATAAAATATTATAACTATTAAATATTATAAGATTAACATATAAAATATTATAACTGCATAAAATATTATATAAAATTATATATATGACTGCATCAATATTATATTTTTATATTATATATTTATACAATATAATATATATCATATTTATATATTATATTATATAAATATATAAAATATATATTTATAAAATATACAGTATATACTATAGTAAGAACTCAAAATAAAAACACTATAAGATTTATTATTATATTATTACATACATTATATATGTATATTATATATTATTAGGTTTTCCTATTTCACTGAATCTCACTGGGGTCTAACACAAATTACAGCATAACCTAACACACCTTTGAAAATCTCCCTAAGGTAGTATAAGCACTTTTGAGTACAGAGCTTTGAAGAGACAGCTTTTATAGAAAATGTGGTCAGTGCCCTGTTGATATCCTCTTGTGTGTCTTAGGTCACTTACTGCATGCAAACACCTAGAACTCTCTGCAAAGGATTTTCCATCAGTCTATGATCACACTGGAGAGTTGATATCAGGGTTGGCCACTCTGGAGAGATAATGTCTCTCAGAATTTTCAGTCAATGACAACCAAGGAAGTAATAGGTTAATGTCACTTATTCTTTGGCCGTCAGTGGGAGTAAATGAAATATGTTCACACTGACCTCCAGAGTTCCCTTAAGGACTTGAGCTGCAGGCATCCTCAGAGATAACTACTCAGAAGACAATTTTAATTGTCTTCATCTCCTTCTCTACTCTCCCAGTATTTTCTGGGATGACTTCCTAAACCCAAATCCTTGTCTCTAAGTCAGCTCCTAGGAACCCAAGAAGAGCTTTGGGTAAAACCATTATAGTCATGTTTTTATTCAGTGAGTGTGGAAATACTATATTGTTCTTTGCCTGATGGTTTAGTCCCTTAGTCTTAGTCGGACTAAGTTGTGTCTGACTCTTGCAACCCCATGGACTGTAGCCGCCAGGCTCCTGTGTCCATGGGATTCTCCAGGCAAGAATATTAGAGTGGGTTGCCATTTCCTTCTCCAGGGGGATCTTCCTGACCCAGGAATCGAACCCAGATATCCTGCATTACAGGCTGACTCTTTACCAACTGAGCTACAAGGGAAACCCAGCTTTTTGGTTGAGGACCTAGCAAAGTATTAGAACTGACTTGGTTTAGAGGCTATACATTACTTCCATATACTTATATTATTTATGTGCATGTCTGCATTCTTGAAAATGTAGTGGAGCTCAACAGCGTGGCTCTGCCTTCTCTCTCCAACTTGCAGAGAAGGTGCTTCATTTTTCTGAGTCATTTAGAATAAGGATCTTAATTCTCCCTCTTCTCCTTCTTTCTTGAAAAATTGACTTTAAATTAGTAGCTGGGGCCAAACCAGATATGTAGCTTTATATTTCTGGGGAAAGGAGGAAGACAGCCCAGGGGTATGAGAACTAGGCAGGATGAGGAGAGCTGAGCAGTCAGGGAGAGGGACTGGAGTGCGTGTTGGAACCTGAGTGCTGTGTGCGTACCATAGAGATCAGGGTTTCTAAATAGTATTTGCTACTGAAAGGAACTACTAAAGATCATCCTGGCTTCTCCATGATCTTGTGGCTGGAGAAAAAGAAGTCCTTCAGGAATGATGGTGCTGCATCCAAACTAGACAGTGGTCATCTTAGCTCCTACTGGTCAAGTCCAGGGCAATTTGAGCATCAGTAGAAAATAACATCACAACAAATTATAACCATTGAAGAAAATACAAATCTGTGAGTTCATACTGATCTCAACTAGTGAACTAAATTTGATGACAAACAGGATATTTACAAAATCTTGAAGCATCTCCTACACAAAACACTTCTTAATTACAAAAGGAAAGAAGTAGCATTACTGTGGAGAATCCTGGCAAACACCACCTAACGCAAGTGTTCAAATTTAATATCATTAATAACAGAACAAGTCAAAATTATGCACCACCATGTGATAGGTTGCGTAAGAAGTTTACTGCTGTGATATTCCTGCTGAAGACACATAACACAAAAATAATCAGAAGGAAATATCAGTAAAAGACAAAATAGAAGGACATTCCACAAAATATCTGACATTCACAAATGTTAAGGTCATAAAAGTTGAAGAAGACCTGAAGAACGTTTCTAAACTGAAGGAGACTAAGAGATACAACAGCAAAAGTCAACATAGTAGTCTAGCCTAGATTCTTCCCACAATGGACATTAGGGGAAAACTTAAATGGGGTCTGAAGGTTAAGTGGTAGCAGTGTTAATTTCTGATTTTGGCAGCTACAATTTGGTTTTATAAGGAAACACCCTTATATATAGGAAATACATGCAGAAGTATCATGTAGGTCACTTACTCATAAATAAATGATAGAGAAAAAATTATATATATTCACTAGTCTTAAAATTTTTCTATAAATTTGAAAATTTTTATACTTTAGTAGCCAGAGAAAATACCTATAGTTACCAATACTTAGAGAAAGTGAAAAAGGTGAAAGAGAAAGCCTCTTAGTCATGTCCAACTCTTTGCAACCCCATGGCCCGAATACTGGAATGGGTAGCCTTTCCCTTTTCCAGAAGATCTTCCCAACCCAGGGGTCAAACCCAGGTCTCCCACATTGCAGGCGGATTCTTTACCAGCTGATTTCACTCCAAAATATCAGTTAACCACTAGAAGACTCTAGTCAAGAAGCTCTGCCAACAAAAGGCAGGTTTTGTCCATTTTCAGTGCCTCATATCAAAGCATGAGTGATCAACCAAAGATCACTAAACCCTTTAGAAAAGTTTACAACATACCCAAACAAACCAACAAGGGAAAAATGATCCAGGCAACAATATACGTAGGAAGAGAGCATTGGTTGGTTTTTTTGAATACCTGTGGAGCACTCACGAAGTCCACCCACTAGAGGAGATGTTTTTTGAATGAGCTCCCCCATTTCCAACACAAATTTTCAATTTCCCCATGTTCTTTTATGTACTCTCCCCAGATAGTTGAAATTTACTAAAGCTATCACTGATTGCTATTTTTAAGCAAGTTGATAAAGCTGAAGATTACTCAAGTAGTAATTACCACCTAGGTAACTATTAGGTAATTTAGAACACCTTGGTAATTTAGAAGCAGACAGACTCAGGTTTGAATCATGATCTGCTAGATTTTCTTCCTGTCTCTTCTCTCCTCATCTGCAAAATGGGGATAATATGGTTGTGAAGAGTAAATGAGATTATATTCACAGTTTAGCCTAGCACATGAAAGGTATTCCTGCAATGATGCTATTGACAGGATTTTTATTATTCACCATTAGCTTTTCATAATCTCAAGATAAGTAGATCTTTTGGAAGAGGCCTTGAGCTCATCATTTGTCTCAATCATGTTCTGTTAGAGAACATCCATGACCAGTGTCTACCAATCACTCTACTCGTGACACCCATTCCACTACTTGGTTATTGATGACCCAATTTCCAAGTTATTGCACTGTTGTCTCTCACTCTGTTTGGAATCACCAGGGCTGAGACTTGAAACCCTTTTCTCCTCCTTTGCCAGCAGCTCCACATGACGCTATCCCATGAGGGGATGCTAGAGAGAAGCTCTTCCTCCCTGTTTGCATCCTGCTTCCATTCTGGTTTTCTGCTGTTGCATTACTTTTCTCTGCCAGCTGACTCTCACAGCCCTTCTTCACCCTGATAGCTCATTCCAGGACATCTGTTGATGCTAGTCTGCAACCCTCAAACGACCAGCCTCAACAGCAACTCAGGGGTAGCTCTACAGACCCCCTCTCCCAGCCACTCAGAGTTGGTAATCCCAACCTCCTCCCTCTTCCCGCAGTCTGAAGTTACACTTCGTGCTCCCTCTTGACCTTTTCATTTCGGTAGTACCTATTAACAACAGGTGTCAAACAATTCTTTATTTAAATTATTTTCATTAAAGTAATAGCTGCATGTTTCCCTCCTGTATGGACTCAGAGTGGTATGCATGGGTGGCGCATCCTTCTTAGCATCCTCTTTAGACTCCATTCCAAGACCCCTTCTGGAAGTAATCTTGAGCCATAAGCTTGGTTAGCTCTGCACCAACCTGTTCAGTGGAAGCATTTCTCAAATGACTTTGATCTCACTGCCTGTTCAGGCTAACCACACCTCTCTGTCAAAGTAATACTTACCGTCCCTTCTAGTCTTCCATTCACATCCACTGGTCCCTTAGACAAGGTGTGTGCGCTTTACCAGGCTACCAGTCACTTCCTTTCTCTTCTTATCTCTGACAAAGACCACCTGTAAAAGGTTCTTGACTCAGGCTAATAACATAGCTGACTGATAAAACCAAAAGTAGTAGAAAAAGATGGACAAATTCATATGTTTTTATTCTGCCACTCTTTCATATCTCTATCTCCAGGTCACTCCAAAGATGTCACCCGTATTCTCCTCAAACATCATTTTCATCTTGGCACTCCTTCCACAAGCAGGTATGTACGATGACTCCCTATTGCCTTCCAGATCAAGAAGAAACTCCTAAATTAGACCCTGGGCATCATTAGAATGCTTCAACAAATTAGACTGACTACAATTTATAGTCTTGAACCGATATTTCCATATTGTAAGTCTGATCATTTTTAAAAGAAAGAACTAGTCATGGTCTATGGGTATTCCCACTGGGTGAATAGGCTGCCCAGGAAGTGGGTGCAGGTTCAGCCAGTCTCAAAGCCACCACTCTGGAATGTGGTATAGAGGGCAGACAGGATGCAAGTCTCCACAGTTCAGTTCAGTTCAGTCACTGAGCCAGGTCTGACTCCTTGCAACTCCATGGACCGCAGCATGCCAGGCCTCCCTGTCCATCGCCAACTCCAGGAGTTTACTCAAACTCATGTCCATCGAGTCGGTGATACCATCCAACCATCTTATCCTCTGTCGTCCCCTTCTCCTCCTGCCCTCAATCTTTCCCAGCATCAGGGTCTTTTCAAATGAGTCAGCTCTTTGCATCAGGTGGCCAAAGTATTTGAGTTTCAGCTTAAGCATCAGTCCTTCCACAGAATGTGATAAAGTCTCCATAGAATGTGATGAAGTCCAAGAGGGAATCCCTCCAGAAATGGAGCCAGCCTCTTGCTCACATGTCCCTAGGGGCCAAAGGACATCTTCAGGAGTATTGGTGGCCCAGGAAATCTTCTTTCCTTGACACTGGGAAGGTTGTTATGCCCCTTTATAGAAGGCCATTTGTGTACAGTAAATGAAGTTCTTTACCTACATTAAAAGAACTTGAATACTTTGCCTATCTCAGTGGGCATTTTCATTAGCTAAACATATCTATCAGATAAATTAGTATAAAATGACTTTTTAAAATATGCATATTAAATACATATATAACAGTCATCTTACACAATCAGCTACAATCTTGAACTGATGAATGGTCACTCTTTAGGTTTTATTTACATTTTACATTACCTACAAGAAATATTATCTGTGCCTAATTCATAAGTCTAAAGATGCTGTTCAAGCTATATCTATATGATGCTAAGTAGCCAGCTAAAAATAGAAAATTCAGTCAAATGTCTGCATTTCTGATCTACATGATATCAAACACCTAGATATTTAAAGATACCTGGACTATTGACATGTCTTAGAGATCAGCCTAAGGAAAGACATGTAAAACATATTCACACATTTTCAGTGTTCCTACTGAATTTTTACTTGGCTAATTATGATTTTGCTTTAATGTTCAATATAATGTTTGGGGTTTTGCTTAGAAGTTGACTTGTTACTAAATTATCCTTATTTTTGATGTGTCTGTCATGACTTTAAATATATTAGCCGTCATTCATTTCATTTCAACATTTCTTCTCAGTTACAGTCTTACGAGTTACTCTATTTTAGCTATTTCATGATTAGGATATGGCATATTTCAACTTTTTTCACTTGCTTTATTTCTCAAGGATTCATGTTCTTAGCTTGATTTCTTACTTAATGTTACAAACGCCTCTGATTTCAGGAGTCTATAAAAATACTGAGTGCAAAATGAGGGTTATAATCAAAGGGAACCTTCTATTAACCTGATTTCACCAAAAAATGAAGATCTGATGAGCAGGGTGGGGGTGGGCAGTACTGCCTATTTAAATCAGTGGCCCACATTCTGAGCTTCACGTGTGCCACACTGCAAGATACTTTAAAATTTCTACTTCTTTCTGTGAAATAAAATATGTTTACTACACATGTATTACTGAAATGTGGTTTATTCATACTTGAATGTGAAGAATATGCTCCTGTTGATGACTTATCTGGAGGTGATAAATGTAAGTAGCAATGTATTTATTTTTGTAAATGTCCTTTAGCCCACACTGCTGGCCAAACTTCAGGTTCAGCCTCATTTTACATGCTTCTTAAAGAAGACTCTTAAGAGTCCCTTGGACTGCAAGGAGATTCAACCAGCCCATCCTAAAGGAGATCCGTCCTGAGTGTTCACTGGAAGGACTGAAGTTGAAGCTGAAACTCCAATACTTTGGCTACCTCATGTGAAGAGTTGACTCATTGGAAAAGACCCTAATGCTGGGAAGGATTGGGGGCAGGAGGAGAAGGGGACGACAGAGGATGAGATGGCTGAATGGCATCACTGACTCTATGGAATGAATTTGGATGGACTCCAGGAGTTGGTGATGGACAGGGAAGCCTGGCGTGCTGCAATTCATGGGGTCACAAAAAGTCATACATAACTGAGCGACTGAACTGAACTAAAGAAAAATTACTCTTACTTAAAAATAAATAACTTCTTAACAATCAGTAACAATTACTTCTATTTATATTTCCTTGGGACATATCATATACTGTATAACTGAATTTAAATACATTCTCAGATGACTAAAATGCCACTCATTTCAGAAGTCCTTTGGAACATGCCTCCCCTAAGAATACCAAGATATAATTAAGATAAAATACAAACTCTTTTACCCTGATCATCAAGGCCCTGCCTGATCTGTCAATTGCTCATCAATTACTACTCCCTTGTTCATCAATAAAATATCCCAGCCATACCAGTCTTCATGTTACCTGACTTGTAGCCTTCATTCTCCCTCAGAACATTGCATTTGCTATTCCCTCTGTCAATAAGGTCTTCCCTGATAGCTCAGTTGGTAAAGAATCTGCCAGCAATGCAGGAGACCCTGATTTGATTCCTGGGTTGGGAAGAGACACTGGAGAAGGGATAGGCTACCCACTCCAGTATTCTTGGGCTTCCTTTGTGTCTCAGCTGGTAAAGAATCTGTGTACAATGTGGGAGACTTGGGTTTGATTCCTCAGTGGGAAGATCCCCTGGAGAATGGAAAGTCTACCCACTGCAGTATTCTGGCCTCTAGAATTCCATGGACTGAATAGTCCATGGAGTCGCAAAGAGTCAGACACGACTGAGCGACTTTCACTCTCACTGCCAATAAGGCTGTTCCTCCAAGTCTTTGCATGACCAGTTTCTCTAAAATTCCAACTGCTCTCAACTCTATTGCCTTGGATCATAACATTTCTCTGTATCTGACATCAGGTATTTCCTGTTGCTGCCTGCTATAGGCTGAGTCCCTGATTAACCTCACTGTTATTATTAGCCTCAGCCTGTTCATCCTTTCTGACCATCCAAGTCTGGTCCTTAGATTCTTTCCAGATTCCTGATTTGTTCTCCTACCCTCTGCTGGGAGAACCTGCCTAAAATCTTGAAATGTTTACCTATGGCCTTAACACTTCCCTTCCTCCCACCTTCGCCATCTGTCTCAGAATTCTATGTGGTTCCCTAGACCCTCTTGCCTTGTTTCCACAAAAAGGACTTTCTAAAACTACTCTTTTCTTTAAGCTAAACTCACTAGATCATAATTTTTGGCTTCACCCTAGGAACTGATTAAACACTCACCTCCTTAAGAAACAGGCTGAACGTGAGGACTGTTCTCTTACTTCTCCAACATTCCTTGGATGGTAAATTCCCTTGACTCTCTAGTTTTCCTTGATATTTTCAGGAACTTCATTTCTAGAAATAAATGGTTTCTCCTAGATTTTATCAGGATACCAAAACATGATTCATGCAGCTCAAGGCAGGCAAAGCATAGAGTGAAGTGGTCAGGTGCTTGAGTCTGGGTTCAGATCCTGGCTGTGCCACTTACTAGCCATGTGAACCTGGAGACGTTTGTGAAGATCTCTGAGCCTTACTCTCTTAAGCATAAAGTGAGGGGAATAAAATAATCTTCCTGAAAATATTGTTGTTAGGATTCAGTAAGATAAAGCAAAGTGTTAATATCTATGTCACACATGCTCACACACTGCAGAGGTGCAGAATGATACAACCCTATGGAGGGGAATTTGCAATATGTAACAAAACCTCATGTGTATTTTACCTTTGGGTCCAGCATCACACCTATAAATACAGCTCTACAAGCAGAGTACACATAAGCACCAGGTCACTTGTCAAGGCTTTGATAGTAAAGTATTGAAAAAATTTTAATGTGCCACCAGAGAAGGCCGACTAACACAACAGAACACAATGCAGTTGCATACAGAGTGAGAAGTACATCTGTGAACTAATATGGAGGAATTTCAATGATATATTAAATGAAAAAAAAAGGATATTATGTGTGTGAAACTTTATCATACGACAGAAAACCAGAAATATATATATCTACACACATACAGGTTTCCCTGGTGGCTCAGATGGTAAAGAATCTGCCTCCAATGTGAGAGACAGTTCTATCCCTGGGTTGGGAAGATCCCCTAGAGGAGGGCATGGCAATCCACTCCAGTACTCTTGCCTGGAGAATCCCTATGGACAGAGGAGCCTGGAGGGCTACAGTCCATGGAGTCGCAAAGAGTCGGACATGACTGAAGCGACTAAACACATCATAGTACAGCATACACACATATATAGAGACACATACGTATATATTTATGCATATATGCTATGTGTGCTGTGTGCTTAGTTACTCAGTCATGTCCAACTCTCTGCAATCCTATGGACAAGAGCCCACGAGGTTCCTCTGTCCGTGGGAATCTCCAGGTAAGAATATTGGAGTGGGTTATGCCCTCCTCCAGGACATCTTCCCAACTCAGGGATCAGACCCAGGTCTCCTGAATTGCAGACAGATTCTTTACCATCTGAGCCACCAGGGAAGTTGGTATTATAGAATACTGGAGTGGGCACACTATCCCTTCTCCAGGGGATCTTCCCAACCAGGAATCGAATTGGGATTTCCTGCATTGCAGGTGGATTCTTTACAGCTGAGCTACCAAAGAAGCTCATATCTATGCACATATACGAAATTTAAAAATGTTTCCTCCTCGGAATAAAAGCTATGACAAACTTGGCAGCATATTTAAAACCAAAGGCATCACTTTGCCTACAAAGGTGCATGTAGTCAAAGCTATGGTTTTTTCCAGTTGTAACATACAGATGTGAGAGTTTTACCATACAGAAGATTGAGTGCTGAAAACCTGATATTTTCAAACTGTGGTGCTGGAGAAGATTGGAGTCCCTTGGATAACAAAGAGATCAAACCAATCAATCTTAAAATAAATCAACCTTGAATATTCACGGGAAGGACTGATATCAAAGCTTAAGCTCCAATACTTTGGCCATCTGATGTGAAGAGCTGACTCATTGGAAAAGACCCTGATGCCGGGGAAGACTGAAGGCAGGAGGAGAAGGGGACGACAGAGGATAAGATGGTTGGATGGCATCACTGACCCGATGGAGGTGAGTTTGAGCAAATTCCGGGAGATGGCGAAGGACAGGGAAGTCTGGCATGCTGCAGTTCATAGGGTTGCAAAGAGTCAGACATGACCTAGCAACGCATAACAGCAAAATTCATATATATATATGTATTCATATAGAATTTATTTGCTTACTTTTGCAAAGTGAAATGTAGGAAGAATAAATCAGAAATTAATGAAAAAACTACTGAGAAATGGTAAATAGAAATTGGGAGAAAGATAAAGACAGAAATAAAGACTTCTCTGTGTAGATTTTTTAATGCAGTTTTCTCTTTTGAGCCAAGTAAATGTTTTACATATTCAAAAATTAAATTTAAATTAAAAAGGATTTACAAAAAGCAAACTCTAAAATTAAATATAAACAGAAACAAATGAGCCTAACTTTACATCCACTTGATGACATAACCACACAGAAAAGCAGTAGGTCTTGAAATTTATTATCTGACTATACACAAACAGAGAGAGAGAGAGGAAATAGCAATCAACTCTAGTATTCTTGCCTGGGAAATTCCATGGAGAAGCCTCGTGGGCTACAGTCTGTGGGGTCACAAAAAGTCAGATAAGCTTAGCTACTGAGTATGCACACACACATATATATATGTGTGTGTGTATATATGTGTGCATATATGTATACACAGACACAATACTATTGTTGGGGCCTTATCAGTTACATTCAGTTTGTGGGACTTTCTACAGGGCATCTGTCTTGGAATCTCCAAAAAATATTGACATCACAATTAACAAATTAAGCAAGGGTAGCTGTACCAAGTGAATGGGGACCAAAAAGACAAGACAATGAAATATAATATGTGATCTTTTTTTGGACTTGGAATTCAACAACAAAAATAGCCATAAAGGACATTATTGGGATAATTGGGGGGAAATTGCCTATGGACTGTATGTTACAATATACCATCATATCAATGCTAAGTTTCTTGAATATGATCATGATAGGGTGTTTTTGGTCTAAGAAAAATTTATGCTAAAGTAGTTAGACATGAACTCTCATGATTCTAATGAATCTAACTTCAACTTTAGGCAAAAAAAAAAAAGAGAGAGAGAGAGAAAGGGAAAGCAAATAAGCAAATGTGCAAAATGTTCACATTATGCTTTCAACTAATCTGTAGGTTTGAAATTTTTCAAAATAAAAATTTGGGAGGTAACCTCCCAAACAAACAAACTAAAAAAGATCTGTGCCTGCCAGCTATTACTATCTCTGATTCTCCCAATCTGGGAGGCTGTGAAAAGGAAACCTGGAATAAATACATATGGCTGATAAATAAAAACAAAATCATGTACTGGGATCTATTTTCAGCCTAAGGAAGCATGTCAGTTGATACTTATTCATTTCCCGTAGGATTTGCCCAAACAAATAAAATTGCCTCCAACTTTAAAAAAGGAAGTAAGACTGTTTCCAAGCTTCCCTGGAAAGAAGTAGTTAAATCTTATCCTTATTTTACCTCCCTCTTATTTAGTGATGTTCCTTGGCGGAAACTCAAGGCGAGTATAGCTCCAGCCAGCCTCTGGAAAAAACGCAGAAAACACTGCCTCTAGCTCCCATAAATTACACTGGGGAACTTGTGGCTTTCCAGCCTGCCCTTCTCAATTGGGGTGACAAAGCACCAGGCCAAGAAGCAAACCTCTAGGTAGCTGGGTCTGTATTATTTCAGATTTTAAATACTGAAAGCAAGACAGAAAGCCTTTCTCCCAGATCAAGCAGTGGGAAGTATAATTTGCAACAGATTAAGCACACCTTATCTGGGGAGCATTTAAAGGTCTATAGGCCATTCCTTTTAAATTCCTGGTACACAGTTGACTTAACGAAACACCTTTAGACACTCCTAAATTACATACTTTTAAAAATATTTTTCCCAGATATATAATATTTGCCCCACAAGATGATGAGATGACAATTTGTCACTGGCCTTCTATTTTTCTTTCTTTCAAGACTTAAAAGCCTGTGTCATTTCTATTGCAGGACTGTATCCAGGCATAGAGACACCCTTTGTCACTGGTTAAAAGCTCCAGAAGGTCTCTATTGAAACAAAATGTTGCTCATATCCCGATCTGTCCCAGGAGGAATAAATCCCACAAAAGAACCTAAAGAAAACCGTTTTGGAGTTACTACTATGTTACATTAGCTGACAAGGGAGAGATGATTACATTTATAGATTTATTTTTTTCCTTTTGCAGAGGCAGTCTCTATGCAGCTGAAGAATTGTGTATTTTCACCACTGGAATTTGAATTCAGCTAGTAGAACTAAGAGTAAAAGGAAGATGCCTTGTGAGGCTTCTTGGTCTTGGGTCTGTACGCGGGTCATAAAATTAGGCTGCCTCCCTTCCCTTTGGGGCTACAGCCCTGCTCTGTAAATGCATTTCAAGACTCCATT
Organism: Antilocapra americana; assembly: GCA_007570785.1. NCBI lineage: Eukaryota > Metazoa > Chordata > Mammalia > Artiodactyla > Antilocapridae > Antilocapra > Antilocapra americana. The sequence goes on along the minus strand of ML661906.1, from coordinate 2,647,921 downwards.
TCACATCCATAAAAATATTAAACTTCCTTAAAGCATTCATCCTAAGCTAATTATGAAGCTGAAGCTATTAATACAAAGCAAATTATAAAATAATATCATATTTACATAGTTTTAACATACCTCTGTGTTTGAGAGCACAGTCACAGACATAATCTCTTAATCCTGGAAACTTGTGAGGTAGATTGAGCTGTTCATCTTTCCATTAGGCAGTTGAAGCAATGCAGCAAGACATCATGCTCGATGCTAAAACTTTATGCCTACCATTTATCAGAGGTGAACAACTCCGACTTGAGAGAGAGAGCAAGCTGAAGAGAGAAGCACCCGATTCTGTCACTGTCTAGCTGTGTGACCCAAAACACATGATCCAGCTTCTCTGAGCTTCGGTTTCCTCAGCTGCAAAGTAAGGGAAATAATACCTGTCTCTTAAAAATGATTAGGAAAATTTTTATGATGGTTAAATAAATCTTTTTACCTTACACTCACAAATGATAACTATTTGGGACTTCCCTGAAGGTCCAGTGGTTAAGAATCTGCCTTGCAATGCAAGGGACATGGGTTCAATCCCTTATCAGGGAACTAAGATCCCACATGTCCTAGGACAACAAAGCCTGTATGCCTCAACTAAGAACTCACTCAACTAAATTAATAAATAAATATTTTTTAAATGATGGCTATTTATGTATTAACTCATTCAATAACTATTTCAGTGTTTTCCTGAGGAGAGTGTAGTACTGAAGATTGTACAGTATTGTACTATTTATAACTGAAAAAAAAAAGCCACATATAAGTGAACTCACACAGTTCAAACCATGTTACTCAAGAAAGTGTTAGTTGCTGAACTGTGTCCAATTCTTTGTGACCCCATGGACTGTAGCCCTCCAGGCTCCTTTGTCTATGGAATTCTCCAGGCAAGAATACAGGAGTGGGTTGCTGTTCCCTCCTCCAGGGAATCTTCCCAACCCAGGGATCAAACCCAGGTCTCCTGCATGGCAGGCAGATTCTTTACCATCTGAGCCACCAGGGGAGTCCTCAAGGGTCAATGGTAATCTGTACTTCAAAACAACAAAATACTTTAGTGTAAATATGTGACTGCTTCATTAGCATAATTTCATTTCCCATTAGCCCCTAGTCTCCATTTGGAGATAGTTCTAGAGATTTTCTAAGCAGAATGAAGTCCAAAAGTGTTATTGATAATGCTGACACAACTGTAAAGGACACACTGTGGCCAGGAAGGAAGACAGGCTTGGAATAAAACTGACACATGGCACATAGATTGGAGTGAGAGAAAGAATCCAAGGTCCTGATGGCTGTACTGAACCTGTAGGTCTAGACTTATCTGAAGCCCATCTACTTTGGGATCTTCAGTAGTGAACCAATACATAGAACCAATAAAATTCTGTTTATTTCTTAAACCAGTTTGAGTTTTGCTGTCTGTTTCTTTCCATCAAAAGATTTTAACTAACACAAGTGCTAATGAAAGACTCAAAACAAAGAAGTAATATAATTGTATATACATTTCATTAAAATATTATTGGTAGCAACTGGGGGAAAAAAATGTACAGGAAGAGGCCAGAAGTCAATAGAATAGTCTTTCATCAAAATCCAAGCAAAAAGGGAAGACAAAGAATTAGCTGTATATCCTGTTACACAAAAAAATTCTTTGGACTTCCCTGGTGGTCTAGTGGATAAGAATTTGCCTGTGATGTAGGGGGCATGGGTTTGATCCCCAGTCCGGGATGACTCTGCCTGTGTTGGGGCAACTAAGCCCGTGCACCACAACTACCAAATCCCGAGTACCCTAGTGCCTCTGCTTTGCAACGAGAAGCCACCACAGTGGCAAGCCTGAGCATGGCCAAGAAGAGTAGCCACAACTCATCACAACTAGAGAAAGCCTGCACTCAGCAACAAAGACCTAGAGCAGCCAACAATAAAATTAATTAATTTAAAAAATCATCAAGTAATATTTTTCAAGGTAAAAACAAGTTGCAAAATATATAATATAATCTTGTTTTAATTATTAAAACCTTCAGTATTTATATGCTTATGTGTCATTTCACATTTTACTATTATATTCTGTCTGAATTGTTTAATGAGAATTCTTAGCTGTACAGTTTAAAGAAAGAAAATTAAAGCAATCATGACCAGTGACTGAACAATGTGGTCTTGAATGGAAAGGATGTATTTGAAAGGCATCTGGAAGTCAGTCTATCTAGAGCCATCCTTTTAGGAAAAGTTATAGCCCCACCTCCTACTTGACTCTTCCCTGGAATACGCCTATCCAGGATTATTTTTCTCCTTTAACTCCTACGTCTCTCTTTGGATGCTCATTCAGTCTCTCCCACATTCTGCCTTGTACTGAAGATTACATTTTCATGAATGTATATCTTCCAAATGGATTTCACCTACAAGAATCTTGGTTTGTGCTTTGTTATATTAACAGCTCCACCATGCCTGGCTCTGTGCTTTGTATATAGTAATTATTCACATATCTCCTCGTTTGCTGAGTGTTCTTTCCAGCGCACTACACTGCCCGCCTTGTTCCCCAGTCAAACCCCAACCATTCCTCCACCTAACAGAGAAGCAGGCCTGGAACTCTCCTGAGAATGCTTCAGGAGATTCTGTCCTGCAGTGTTAGAACTCTCTCAGATTCCATCAACAGTTTTCAAACTGCCTCTGTATCACTTTTGTGAGTCTCTTTCTATCAGGAGAGGCCAAGATTAAGAATCAAGATAACTCAGAACCTGTGAGGCACAGATGGACAAAGTAGACTGGTGCGGGAACATAACCTCAAAGAAGTAGACTTGTGTCAGCTACAACCTGGAGCTTGCCAAAAGCATTTGCCAGTGACTGAGAGACAACAAGGGCATTGGCTATCCTCCTCTGTGGGGGCAGAACCCTGTGCTGTGGCAGCGGCTGACCTTCAACACCTCCTGAGAGGAATCAGGGTGGGGAGTGAGCCCCTTTGTGCTCCAGAGAAGCTGGTGGGACATGTCTTAGATAGTAAGATATTTTCAGGAACTGACTGCATCATCCCTGTCCTTGTATCTTTGCCTATCTAGAAAATCACTAAATCCCTTCATGTGACGTCAGCTCTTCATGACTGGCAGAAAACATTTTGTAAAGGAAGCATTGAACTTCCCCTTCCCCTTGAATTGATGGCATCGAACTTCCCCTTCACCAAAATCTTATATATTGTGCTTCCCTTATACTTCTTTGGAGAAGTCTCTCAGGCTTATCTAAGGTGATGTCTCCTGGGCTGCAGCCCTCATTTCTCCCCCAGATAAAACATAGCTCACAACTCTCACAGTGTGCATCTTTTTAGTCAATACATGTCTGAAGGAAGATAATTAAAGTTCATTCTCAAGAAAGTGGGGTTGATAAAGACACCCACTTAAGAAAGGCAATAGGACAGAGGACACGGCTAGAGGCTGTGCACCAGAAGCCAGGATCCAAGTAAATAAACTGTCTGCAAATGACTAGAACGAATGTTACAAACAGATCTGATCTGTTGTGTTTTGCTGTCAAGGTCATTTACTCAATACGTTCATTGAGTTTCTACATCTATGAAGCACTGTGATCAGTATTGAGGAGAGAGTAGTAAACAAGGTAAGCATGATCTTGCCCTCAGGAAGTTTTAGTTCTAATGAAAGATAAAGACAAGTGAACAATTAATTGCAATACAGTATGAAGGTGCAATATCGGGAGGTCAACACTCACACTGTAGTGTGTCCTTGGACATTTACATTTTGCCCTGAAGGACATTTCATGATCTGCGCCACTGGGTGCTCTGGACAAGAAACATAATGGGCATTACGGACTGAATCTGTGATGTTGGAGAAGACTCTTGAGAGTCCCCTGGACTGCAAGGAGATTGAACCTGTCAATCCTAAAGGAAATCAACACTGCATATTCATTGGAAGGACTGATGCTGAAGCTGAAGCTCCAATACTTTGGCCACCTGATGAGAAGAGCTGACTCATTGAAAAAGACCCTGATGCTGAGAAAGATAGAAGGCAGGAGAAGGGGATGACAGAGGACAAGATAATTGTAAAACCGGAATCCAAATTCTTGTTAGCTGAGCCAAAAAATGAACTTCATGAATATTCAAACACTCACATTAGCAAGCAAATAGGACTTATCAAAGAGAAAGAAAGTACAAAACCCCCAGCATAGACACTGAGAGGGGGTAAAGAGTCCCCAAAAAGGTAGGCATTACAGTAGTTTTTTATCTTTACATTTTATAGTATTAATCTGTACATTTTTGTTTGGCTCTTGTCCTTAAAGTACATTATTTTTAACCAATCAATTTAAAGGTCAAAATGTAACATCTTTATGGATCCTCTTGATCCTCAAAATAAGTTGCCTCCTCTTTTTCCTGCCCCATGGCTATTTTACAATGTATCAGTTGTATGGGCTTAAGATTAATGATCACCAACTGTTTTTCCCTCAGGTATATGGAACAGGAGTTAATTACTGTCCTTCCTTGCTGACTGCTTAGCAATTTCTACCTCAGTTGGATGGAATCACTGACTCAACAGACATGAATTTGAGCAAGCTCCAGGAGATGGTGATGGATAGGAGACCTGGTGTGCACAGTCCATGGGGTCACAATGAGTCAACTGAGTGAAGGAACACAACAATGGACTGAATGTTTGTGTCTCTGAAATTCAGGTAAAGACCCAACCCCCAAGGTGACTACGTTTAGAGACAGAGTTTTTATGAATGTAATTAAGTTATTAAGGTAAAATGAGGTCCTTATTATAACCCAGGTGGTAGAGTGGTAAAGAATCTGCCTGCCAATGCAGGAGACAAAGGAGACAAGGGTTCAATCCCTGTGTCAGGAAGATTCCCTGGAGAAAGAAATAACAACCCACTCCAGTATTCTTGTCTGGGGAATTACACAAAGGAGCCTATCGGGCTACAGCCCATGGGGTCACAAAAGAGTCAGATATGACTGAGCACACACACACATGGGTGGGGCCTTCATCTGATGGGATTAGTGTCCTTACGGAAAGACACATGAGTGGAGAGAGCTCATAATCCTGTACACAGCATGAAAGGGACTATCTACAAGCCAGGAAGAGAGATCCCACCAGAAACCAATCCTACTGGACTATTGTCTGGGACTTCCAGCCTCCAGAAATGTTTTATTTTCAGCCACCTAGCTTGTGGTATTTTGTGATGCCAGCTCCAGCAGAGTAATTCAATGGGGAAATCACAGAGCATTATGGGAGCACCGAAGGGTTCATAAAGTCCTCCTAAGAGAAAATGAAATTTAATATTAGATCCCCAGAATGAGTACAAGTTAGCAAGTCAAAAGGAGAGATTGTAGAGGGGCTGGGGGACAGTGTTGTGTGGAAGTGTTTCCCAGCCAAAGAGAGGAGCACCTCCAGAGAGGAAGGCACACTCACGGGCCACCCTAAGTGAGAGGGGTGCCATCCTGAAAGGACTTGCAGGACACAGTCACACAGGTCTTTTATAAGCCTTTGTAAGAAGTTGGATTTTACCCACAGATCATAAAAACGCTATTGTATTCCTAATGTAATAAAAATTAACAGTAACTGGAATCTTTAGTTTTATGTAAAACAATTTGCAATCTGGAAGGAAATTTTCACTTTTGCAGTTTTTCAAACATTTGCTCAGTACCACATGGTTAGCCTTCAGTACCATTTGCTTAATAAATGATGGATTTAGGCCTTTTCTGAGGATATCATGATGCTCATCTTACTATTGCAATGCATCCATGGTTCCAAATCAAAACTTTTTTTTAAATGACCTCTTATCAACATGGTAAGGGAATCTTTCTCTAAAGAGATTCATGTTAAAACTCTGCCCTAAATTCAGCCTTACAGTTAGTCAGGTTGCCAGCTAAAATTCAGCCCTTGCATTATCAGACCAGCCAAACTGTACTGGATTTGTAAAAGTCAGGTTTTAAGCATGTACTCTGGCCTCCAGAACAATTCTGTGTATTCTTGCTCCTTCTGCAAGCTGCTGATCCTTGGATAAGTGTGATCATTACAGTTTTACATTTCTCATCCTTCTGGAAAACAATAGCTAAAACATCAGAGTATAAAATTTTGTTCTGGGGTCTGCCAAGCATGTCAGGTCAAATTCTCCTTTATTGGCCTTCAAATTGTTTTTTGAACTCCCCTAATCATATTGTACCACACTTGGTCTTCAGAAAAACAGGCTTCGAAAACAAGTGTTGACGGACCCTAACCCCCCGCTCTTTAGCACGGGAGACAGGTACACTCTAATCTTGAGGTCCTTGGTCCTCCTCCAGAGTCCTTCCACAGCACTGTGAACTCACAAATGCTAGAAGTCCATTGCCTGCTAGACACACCTTAGTCTCAGCATTTGGAAAAGATGGCTCACTCTCAGAAATCTTGAAAATATCTTTTTCATATTGCCCATTTTTTAATACGTATCTGGTCTGCAAGAAGAAGCTCAATGTGATAAAAGTAGGAATCAGAGCTATGGGACGAGGAACATCGTAACACCAAGCCTCAAGTTAATAAAGTGAGCGGACCCCAGCCCCACCCAGCGCCACTGCTGACTGAGCTGACAGGAAGGAGTCATGTGGAGGAAAGGTGTTTCCGTGATCAATAATCTTTGAACATGCTATTCAGAAATACCGGGCTTAGACCTCAGCAAGAGTCTTCCTGAGAAAGCAAGGTGTCCAAATTGCTTCAGAAACAGCTGACATTCAACCTTGATGAAATGCTAGAGAACAATCGGTGAGTGCAGCTCTCCTGAATTCTTCAGCACTCTGTGTGAAGATCACTTTGGCCAAGTCACTGGGTCCATGTCACATAGACCCTCCTTGAGTGAACAGGTCTCACCTCAGCGCAGGGTTCCCTCTGCTGGAATCCTGACGGTGCTCGTCTTTCTTTTGGAGCAGCTCCCAGCCTCGCCACCACCAGTCAAGGACAGTCTCTACTGGTCCCTTCTCATGTTCACTCATCCTTGTCTGCTTGTCTGCCTTAGGTCAGGCTATCTGGCAACGCCCTGAGATGAGATTCGCACGTGGTTTTATTTGCGGACACCATTAGGACTGACCTGTGCGCAGGAGTGAAGGATGGAAGTGATAGAAAAGGATGTGTGGTAGAGGAAGGTGACGCACTGGGAGGTGGTCACACAGGGGTTTCCCCCCCTCCAGAGACCACAGAAGCTAGCACGGTCTCTCAGAGCTGTCCCAATTGAGGCAAGGGGGCCGGGCTTTGGATTTCTAAGTTGGCAGGTTCTTAGGGCAGGAGTGCTCCAGGAAGGGGCCGTGGCCTTGGCTAGGTAGCTCCAGCAGACAAGTGATTCCTGGGGTGGGGAGGGGTGCTCAGCTGTAAGCCTGCAGCAGCAACACCCCCAGAATCTGTGACCCTGGGGCCTTTAGCTGGAAGGGGCGCATGGGTGGGGACCCAGGGTATTCACTACACTGTCTCACCTGATCATGTGACAAGCAGCAAGGGGTGGAGGGGGTCTGGTTTAGGGTGATGAAGTCACGTTTTCCCCCTTCTGCATTTTGATTGGCATCCCTTTTTTATTCTTCCTCACTCCTAAAGTCCGGTGGTACTTTAGAGAAATGCCCCAAGAGGGTCTTGTTTCCACTTCTCCAAAGTATCAGACCAAGGCAGGAAGCTTAGGCCAAGGGGCTTGTGGTTTTAAGTTCTGCAGTGCTTGCTGCTGCTGCTGCTAAGTCGCTTCAGTCGTGTCCGACTCTGTGCGACCCCACAGCCAGCAGCCCCCCAGGCTCCCCCGTCCCTGGGATTCTCCAGATAAGAACACTGGAGTGGGTCACCATTTCCTTCTCCAATACATGAAAGTGAAAAGTGAAAGGGAAGTCTCTCAGTTGTGTCCGACTCCTAGAGACCCCATGGACTGCAGCCTACCAGGCTCCTCCATCCATGGGCTTTTCCAGGCAAGAGTACTAGAGTGGGGTACCATTAGCTTAGATAGCTTTAAATATATTATGTAATATTTTTTACAAAAGCAAACTTCTAATACTTCTAATTGCTCTTGCTAGCTTTTAGCTGCAAAATGCACAGGATTTCAGCTACATTCTGGTCCAATCAATTTTTGTCCACCATCCAAGAAGCCTTATAGCCATTGTTTCTATGGGGAAATGTATATTGAGTTCCAGCTACTCAGTTCAAAAGAAGTCTTGGAACATTGCCCAGGTGGAGAATGCCACCCGGTAGTGGCTGAAATGAGCATGCCGCAATTGTCAAATCCCTCGAACACACAGAGGGAGACCAACCAGCCCCTTAAAAGCCAGAGTTGCTCAGACTGGGACTGGAAGGCCAAAGTATTGTTCTTGTCAATTTCTTCCCAACAAATAAATGCAGTAACATGCATTTCAAGACAAGGCAGGCTGACTCAGGAGGTCACGCGCTGTCATGGAATCGCACTTGATTACTGGAACAAGCGCGTCTTGTCCAAGCAGCTCAGCTGTCCTCACCAGTGCGATCTGGCCCCTGATCCCTCATCTCCAGCACTCTCCCAGTACCCTGGGAAGGGAGCTGGCCTGAGGCAGGATGCAGGCTGCAGAGGCATCTGGGGAAGGCGGCAGCCTCCGCCTGCAACTCCCTCCATATGGGCTGGGCACTTGAAATGTCCCTTAACTCTCCTTGGCTCTTTTACCTGTGAAACAGACTGCAAACAGCCTTTTCCAGGAAGGCTCAATGTTCATTCACTAATCAGAGAAAAACCCACCCTCGGTGGAGAGGCAGAACTCAGCAGTCTCTGAGGAGTGCCTTTCTTCCTTAATGTGTGGGTACCTAAGTCACTTCAGTGGTGTCTGATTCCTTGTGACCCTAGGGACTGTAGCCCGCCAGGCCCATGGATTCTCTAGGTGAGAACACTGGAGTGGGTTGCCGTGCCCTCCTCCAGCGGATCTTCCCGACTTGGGGGTTCAATGTGCATCTCTTAAGTCTCCTGCATTGTCAGGTGGGTTCTTTACCACGAGCGCCACCTGGGAAGCCCTTCCTCTTCAAAGAGGGTCAGCATTTCTGCAGTGGGAAGCCCTCTGATTCCTTTGAGTGGTGTCACAATTGCAGGTGCTCAGCAGACAGGGTGGCACCACGGAGCAAAGTCAGAATTGGGAGATGCTCCCAGAGCAAAGATGCAGGCTAAATAAGTACCATTCATCACCTCCCAACAGTCAAAGAGTTTCAGATCCTGTCAATTCATCCCATGCGAAAGAGATGATGTGATTTACATGTTCAAGTGCCCCAGTGGTTTGATTTGCATAAGCAGAGACTTTGGGGGCCTGGAAACAAATGATCAGTGTGCAGGACACGAGTGTGTTAGCATAGAGCATTCTGATTTCCAGACAGCCCAGGCTGGGCAGACAGCCCCCACCCTCCCCGCTCGCTGAGTTTACAGACTTTGACAATTTCTCATCTACAGTAAGGAGAGAGGTTAAGGAGCTGGGATGTACAATGAGGTTTATAGGAAGCCTGTCTTCTTAAGCACAATAATTAATCTCTCCTCCCTTCTCCCATCACCTCTTTCTCTTCTGATGTTCATTCTAAGGCAGAAACACTTCACCTGATAAAACTGGGAAAGGCGGTCATCACCATTTCAAACGCTGGGAAACACAGATGGGAGTTCTACCCTCTTCAGTACACACACACACACACACACACACAAACGCACATAGTTATTTATATCCTGTTTTATCATCTGTTCATGAAATGTTGATTCTGCCATGCTGTGCTTAGTCACTCGGTTATGCCCGACTCTTGGAGACCCCGTGGACTGTAGCCTGCCAGGCTCCTCTGTCCATGGGGATTCTGCAGGCAAGATTACTGGAGAGGGTTGATTAGGAAACTTGGAGTCTTGGGTTTAAGTCCTAACTTTGCCACGTTTGCTGTCTGGGCAGGTCACCTGTGTCCTCTGCATCCCAGTTTTCTCCTCTCTAAAATAGAAGAGATGGACCAGAAAACCTCTAGGATTCCTCGCATCCCTAACATAAAAAAAAAATGAGTAAGACAGCCCAGTGCATGGTCAGAGCAGACAGCCTCAACCACTGGCGGGTGGGGGCTGAAGACCAAGGGTAGTGTCCCAGAAACTCCACTCAAGTATGTTGTCACCTGTCACTTCAAGAGTTTGTCACCTACCCTCCCTGAGCCAGTCTCTACTCCTTTGAAAGAAGACTGTCAACAAATGTGTCTTAGGGCTGTTGGGAGAGTGAAATATAGTACTTCTATGTGAAAAGCACTTTGCCAATTATAAATGCAACACACTGTTACTAATGTGTTCACTCGGATGAAATTGAAATTCCAAGTACTAACAGCAGGATGTTGTGAAGCACCCCTTTAATCCACTGGTTTTCAGGAGAGTGGAGTTGGGAGTGATTTTACCCCCCAGGAGACATTTGGAGGGTCCTGGAGACAATTTTTTTTTTGTCACACCCAGGGATAGAGGACAAAGTTTATTGGCATCTGCAGGATAGTGGCCAGAGACACTGTTAAATAAGCGTGGACCACCAACACTTAGATCCCAACAGTGCCATGACAGTGCTCCAGCCAAAAGCAGTTTCCCTGAGAGGTTTCATCACCAAGCTCTTAGCTGTAAGATTTTAGATAAAGCTTGTCTTATAACCAAAACACACCATACTTGGAAGGGCAGAAAAATCATGAGCGTGAAAATAACTCTGTAAAGTATGTACTTTCTTACTGGGGTCGGGGGAAGAAAGTCAGATCTCTGAAACACATTTATTATGTGTAATTTGGCAACAGGAGTTATCGAAAGAATGTATGAAGATTATACCAGGCATCGGTTAGACTGCGGGCTGAACTCTTTGAGTCAGAATGTATTCCATCCTGTGCAAGAGTCGCTCATTCTCTCTGGAAATCTGCCAATCTAAAGGTCTGCTGTGACAGACAATGTAAGGGTTTAAAATATCTGCTATAATTGATATTTTTTTCAGTTACTGTTTTAAAAAATGTTTGGTCACTCGCCAGGTGTTAAGAATTTGAAGAGGGAGTAGTTCCACTGAATGTCTGTTGAGCATTTGTGCTGGAAACACTGATTTCAACCAAGGCTGAACAGTGAACGTAACTCTGTTGGATCTTTAGTGGGTTGATAGTTTTAGTCTCCAACTGGTTCAACACCTCAGATGGAGAAAAATAAATTATGAAACCAGAAACTTTTATTTCACATTTAAACAGCAATGTTTTTGTCCCAAAAGAAAAAAAAGTAACTTTAAACACATTTGAGTTATTTTTCACCATAATGACTTAAGGAAGATGATACCATAAATGCAGGGAAAAAATTGTAAGGAATAAAAAAGCTTTGAAAATGGGATTAGAACTCACAATTTTTAAGTTATCAAAGCTAATACCAACAATTCTGAAAATACAAATTACCCTCTCTGCACCTACCCCTTAAACTTGACATTTTTGTGTTCCATGTTACTCCAATATGTTCTTTAAAAGGTTTTTTGGGTTTTTTTTAAATCACAGTGTCTTGGTATATGAGGGTATTGCAATGCTGACCCATTCCCTCTTGACTTGACATGTTCAGACCAGAGTTGAGGCCTTGGGCCTGGTGTTAAGGTCTCTGACTCCAGACACTCTGATGGAGCTGAGAGTTCTTTCTTTTCCCTCTTGAAATTGCGTGGGCCCCAGCACAGACCCTCTCCACTGAGAGGAAGAGCCTGGCCCTGAAATCCAGTAGTGGAGGTGAAGCCCCAGTGAACCACAGAGCAAGTGCTTCCTGGCTCTGAGGTGAGTAGAGGTCACTGCTCCCGGGAGCTTGGTGAGGAGGCGCTGACCACACCACAGGAAGCCCTGGTTTTGTCCTGCGCGGGTCCCTGGGCTCTGTTTGGGAGGAAGCAGCTGATTAAGGTGTGTGCAGATAACACTCCAGACTTTTCCTGTGTCTCAATATAAACTTGGCCCTTTTGAAATGGCATGAAAATCTGTCAAGTCCCTGGGGTGCCATTTTTTAAATTCCTGCTACAATGAGCTAAGTGGTACCTCCCAGGATTTACCCCGTGTTCAAAAATTATTCTTATAATTAAAGGATAGAGTCTCCTGATAAAACTCTATAATTTAGGTCCCAGAAGAATGCAACTACTGGGGGCTTGCTTTTGTCCCTGTTCTTCCCCTAGGGCCTAGGTGAACTCTGAAACTCTCTAATTAACAGTTGATTATAAAAACGTTGTGGAAAAGCATTATTCTACTACTCCTGACACGCAGGCACACGTACACATTTTCTTTATAGAACTCACTTTTGAGGTTTCTGGTTAAAGACAACCCCAGCTTCAAAAAGGCCTTTTGGTTTGAGGCAGCAAGAGAAAAGCTCAAGAGGCACCTCTCAGAACACGCAGTTTTCATTCAAGACAGAGACACGGGCATGGCTGAAGGCGGAAGGAGGGAGGCTTATTCTCTGCGGACCTGCGGATGTTCAGACTGAAGACGTTATCAGTGCTGCCTAGGTTGGAAAGGAAGTGAGGTAAGTGTGTTAGTTGCTCAGTCGTGTCCAACTCTTTGACACTCCATGGACTGTAGCCCACCAGGCTCCTCTATCCATGGGATTCCTCAGGCAAGAATCCTGGAGTGGGTAGCCATGCCCTCCTCCAGGGGATGCCTAGGTTGGGGGACCTTAAATAAGCAGGGAGGATCTTTCCCTAAGAAAGCAGTACCTTCCCTGGTAGGGCCACCTACACAGGCTGGCTTTGTTAGCACAATTGGCACAGAAGAGCCTCAGAACCAAGCCTCTGGGAGAACAATCGCCTAGAATAACAAAGAGATGCAGAGAGGAAACTCATCTTAGTGAAAATGATGTTTATTCAAAAATATTTCCAGAGGCTATCACACTGCAAGGAGTAAAGACACATTTTTCTTTCTGTAATGAGGAAACTGAGCCAGTCACACTGTTAGAGCACCGGTGGCAAAGGAGGCTCGGCCAGACCTAAGAGGTAGGCAGGTACTTATAAGACCCTTGGGTGCAGTCCATAGCCTCTGCTGGAGAGTGAAGGATTCTGGGAAAAGAGAGGCCACAAGCATTCCTATAGTGTCTGCCTCAGAGCAGTACACACCAGCTCACCCTCGCCTAGGTTTTACATTGAAAATAATTACCAGTATACATCTGACACAGAAGTGCTTTAAAATAGAATGAAATGAGCTTGATAAATATGAAAGGGCAAGAAGGTATACTTAATTATTTCTATTCCCTTTGCTAATAACTTATCCTCTGTGGCTCCTTCTGTTTCTCAAATCTGAAGTTATTATATGGATCAAAACAAAGTCAATTTTTAAAAAAGACTTTAAATAAATGACTTTACTTTTTAACTTTATTTAAATAAATAAATAAGACTTTGAGTAAAGAAAGAAAGAGTCTGTTTAAAGAAAAACGTTCTGAGATACACTTGTTTCGTTTCCTCATTCCCTACCCTGACATTAAGTCAGTGTTACACACACTCTCCTAGTGGAATGTTTACAATAAAACAAGGTTTAATGAATGTTTCTGGTTCGTCTGAGAACAGTCACCCGTCTCCCTCTGTCTCTTCATTCACTACAGTTTTCCACATAAGGAACATGGTATCTGAACAATCCATTTTAGAAATAAACAAAGTTCTGTTGGTGGCTGATCTCAGATTGGGTCTGAGATTCATCTTTATAGCAACACAAATCTGTGTTGTCTTCCAGTCCTGATGCTTCCCCAGCCTCCAATGGAAGGCATTCACCTAGCAAACAAAAGATCCATCTTTCAGTTCTCCCAGAAGGTTCTTTCTCAACATGAATGTTTCCATGAGTACTTCGTATCCCATTGACGATAACCCTATTACCTCAATTGAGAACAGATGTTGTATCTTGTGAAAAACTAATATTCATCTCAAAAATTTCATTTAGATCATTGTACATGAAAACTGAGAGATAAATGCAGGGCTAAGGCAATAGAATGCAAAAACATGGGAAAATTCAGAAATAGCTTATTCTTGCTACACACTTTATCTTCTGGAAGTAAAAGCAGCAAACTTTGCCAAGAATTGATTGGGAATTCATTATAAAGTTCTCTGATCCAAATCAAATAATAAACAATGTGAAAATAGAATTATTTTCATATATTTAAAAATTATACTTTCCTGGGTATATCTATTTTATTACATAGTATTATATACATTATTAATAGCACTCTATGCTCATCAACATCATTTACTTTATATACATTTTTAGTTCAACTCTACATCTAATGACACAGGATTCCAAACGTGCACAGTTTCAAGGAAAAATCCATCTTTGATATACTGCCCAATAGACACTAATAATGTCAAATATTTTGAAAAGTTTACCAAATAATGGTAGATTTTTTAGGTATGATTAAAGTTTTGAAACATAATGCCTAATATATATTGACCAACACAGAGAAATTGTTAGAGGATTCCAGAACAGTGCGTGCTATTAGACAGTGCTCTTAGATGTTCACCAAAGGCTGTTCATTAGTCAAGGCCAAGAAAGAATTTTGCGACTGCAAAAGAAACAGAGTGTGACCATTATTCAAAAAGGATATTCGAAGTCAGGTGTCAAAAGTTTGATTGGCATTAGTTTTAGGACATCCCACTTTTGTATTCCAATCCCCTATGATGAAAAGGATATCGTTTTGTGGTTAGTTCTTTTTTCAGTGTTAGTTCTTTTTTTAGTGTTAGTTCAGATATGCAGATGATACCACTCTAATGGCAGAAAGTGAAGAGGAACTAAAGACCCTCTTGATGAGGGTGAAAGAGGAGAGTGAAAAAACTGGCTTAAAACTCAACATTCAGAAAACTAAGATCATGGCATCGAGTCCCATCACTTCATGGCAAATAGATGGGGAAAAAATGGAAACAGTGACAGTCTGTTATCATCCACAGCGATTTTGAAAACCAAGAAAATAGACTGGGGCTTCAAAATAGACTTGGGCTTCAAAATTACTGTGGATGATGACTGCAGCCATGAAACTAAAACATGCTTGCTCCTTAGAAGGAAAACCTAGACAGCATATTAAAAAGCAGAGGCATCACTTTGCCAACAAAGGTCTGTCTAGTCAAAGCTATGGTTTTTCCAGTAGTCATGTATGGATGTGAGAGTTGGACCATAAAGAAGGCTGAACACCAAAGAACTGATGCTTTCAAATTGTGGTGCTGGAGAAGACTCTTGAGAATTCTTTGGACTGCAAGGAGATCAAACCAGAAAATCCGAAAGTAAATCAACCCTTAATACTTATTGGAAGGACTGATGCTGAAGCTCCAATACTTTGGCATCTGATGCAAAGAGCAGACTCTTTGGAAAAGACCCTGGTGCTTGGAAAGAATGAAGGCAAAAGGAGAAGGAGGCAGCAGAGGATGAGACAGTTAAATAGCATCACTGACTCAATGGACATGAATTTGAGCAAACTCTAGGAGATAGTGGAGGACAGGGAGGCCTGGCCTGCTACAATCCATGGGATCTTAAAGAGTCGGACATGGCTTAGTGACTGAACAATAGCAACAAAATTTTAGAGAATTTGAAATTTTGAATAAGCATAAAATCATCAAAGAAGACCTCAGCAGCTTTTAGTTGGGCTGTCTCCGTTTAGCCATGCTGCTATCTCTATGTGTGCGTGTGTGGCTAAGTCGCTTCAGCCATGTCTGACTCTTTGCGGCCCACAGGCTCCTCTGTCTGTGGGATTCTCCAGGCAGGAACACTGGAGTGGGTTGCTGTGCCCTTCTCTAGGGGATCTTCCCAACCCAGCAACTGAACCCTCATCTCTTATGGCTACCTTCATTAACAGGCAGTTTCTTTACCACTATTGCCACATGGGAAGCCCTGTTATCACTATGGTATTGTAAAAATTCAAATAAATATTGAAAGTATTTTTCCTTACCTGCTTCCGTCTGGTAAAAGTATTCATGAAGAACTTAAGTATCAGAGCCATGTTTAAGTGGTAGAGAATTATGTCATAGAAGTTAATTATTAGAATTAATGGAACTAAGATATCTGATACAATTCCCTTTATTTAACAGAT
Organism: Antilocapra americana; assembly: GCA_007570785.1. Taxonomy (NCBI): domain Eukaryota; kingdom Metazoa; phylum Chordata; class Mammalia; order Artiodactyla; family Antilocapridae; genus Antilocapra; species Antilocapra americana. The sequence continues at coordinate 2,631,934 of ML661906.1, read as the reverse complement.
AAAAATACTCAAATCTGGAGAAGCTAAATGCTTTTTCTAAGTACACATGGTGAATCAGTGGGAAACTGTTAAACTTGAGGGTGGGGATCTCTGAAACTGTACTGCCTGGTGGGCATCCCACATCTACCACTTGGTGACTATGTAATCATAGTTTTTTCCTTCATTAATCCTTCTTGGTTTTATTTCAATTTCTTCCTTTGTAAAACAGACATAATAATAGTAGAGTGGAAGCCCTCTTATTTAGTATTACAAAGACAAATGTATCAAAATGTAAGCAGTGATGTGTTAAGAAATACACACTAAATTGTTTATTTTTAATCTAAAGCATATTTATCTACCCATTTTCATGCAGGGTCAAGGCCTTTTGAGTTCTTTTGACTGGTCTAATAACTAATTGACCAAGACAGATTAACAAGAGAAAAAGACTAATTTAATTCATAGACACAGAGCTCTCATAGAAATAGGACCCCTGAAGTGACCAAAGTAGACTGTTTGTATATTATTTTTACACAAAGAAAAAAAGTATCTGTGAAAGAGGCTTGTGCTTGGGGAAGCAGACTAATGAAGAAGTAATAAAGCCTGTTTATATAGCTTTCTTGGCCTTGAATTCCCTAACTTTGTTGATAAGAAACCTTTCTATCCCCTTGGTATAGGAAGGACACTTTCACATGGAAGATTTACTTCCTGCTTTCAGGGGAAATGTACAGGGTAAGGGTGTTTTCTGAATATCTTTTTTTACCAACTGTTTCTCAAGTAACTTTAATTCAAAATAATCTCTATGCCTTTGAGGTATGTGTTGGGGCAGCCTGCCCTTGGCCCTAACACAGGAAATCAATAAATCCTTGTATGTAGATATCATTCTTTCTTCTCTACATTTTTTTTCCACATTGATATTCAAAATTAACTTTGGAGGAAAAAAACAAAATCAACTTTGATTCTCTGTTAAGTTACATTAATAAAAATTACTAGTGTATTACATTATATATCCAGTGTTAGTTACAAGAGTAAAGACTGGTGATTAATTCTAGAATCATGCTAAAAATAGTCCCTGTAATATAATAAAAATGTTTTTTTTTTTAAGAGTTAGTCTATAATTTTCTCACAGTTAAGATGCATATAGTTTGAGTCAGATACTGTGTGCCACTGATTCTAATCTGCACATTTACCCACATTTTAATATCTTGAAGATCTGGATGCTTTCTTACTGCCCGTGGCATCTCATAATTACTGTGGACCAGGTGGCAGTCATAACATACGATGCTACTGCACATTTACACTCCTTAAACGTATCAACATCAAAATTCAGAAGTGACAGCAACTTGAAGAGAGTCACAGAATCAATAGATCAGTCATTTGAGGAATCACTAGCAATCTCAGTGGCCCAGAACACTGTACAATGGTATGGAAAATTACAAGCACCAACTCTGAGTTGAAGTAATTCAAAAGAATTCGAAGTTTTAGGAATAATGCTCAATTCCTTTCACTTATATTTTTGTTTTTCATGTAGTCACGAGAAGGTTGCATGATCAAAACTACAGTGTTAAGTGTACAAGCACTAATCATGTCTGACTTTTTGTGACCCCTCAGAGTGTAACCCTCTAGGCTCCTCTGTCCATGGAATTCTCCAGACAAGAATACTGGAGTGGGTTGCCATTCCCTTCTCCAGGGGATCTTCCCAACTCAGGGACTGAACCCGGATCTCCTGCATTGCAGGCAGATTCTTTACTGTCAGAGCCTATATGTTGAACAAATATAAAGAACTCAGTCATTGATATTATATAAAGATTAAAATTATCCTGACCATAGTGCAGTAACTAGTACCAGAGTAGCATTCCTATCATAAGCAAGTGTAATAATGGGTCAGGTATATGAGGCATCTGGGTTTTAGCACTGGATCACAAGCAGTTCAAGGCTATGCTCCCTGAAAAAGGAACTCACAATGTGAGTCTCATTCATGATAACCCAGCTGTCTGACTGGGGACAAGTTAGGATTTTTGTTGATTTTATTTTTCCCTCTCCCAGAAGCATGCAGGGGTTTTTGTTCCCCAACCAGGGATCAAACGTGTGCCCCCTGCCCTCAGAGCATGGGGTATTAACCACCAGACCACCAGGGAAATCTTGGGACAACTTCTTGACTGCAGTGCAGTGAGCTGAAGTCCAAGTGGCAATCCATTTGAGCTAAGGAGGCAGAGATCAGAGTTGGAACAGTTGGAATCTATAGGGCCAGGACCTCAGAAGCAGAAGATACACACAGTAGGAACTTTAAATATTGGACAGAAGATTTCTCAGATACCGCGTGAACAAAGGCTGTGCTGTGCACCGTCAAACTGATATCACAGAAGGCTTCCAGAAAGCAGCTGCTACAGGGTTAAACCTGGAAAAGAGATATTAGTGGCCAAGCAGTGCTTGTTAAAATTTCCCTAGCACTTTGGACATCCTCCAGGACAACGAAACACTGCCCTTTAGAAGTAAGGCCTCTGCCTTATTCCATATCTACCCAAATAAGACCTAAAACCAAACCCTGACAAGATCTCCTGGAAGACAAAGTGCAGAAATTGAGTCCCATCAAGTGAGAGGCTGAAAAACCCCTCCAAACATCTATCCTAACAAAGCAGATTACTAAAGCCAAGATTATAAAGTGCAAAGTGACCAGCCAGTAATTGAAATGTTCACTAAAACAAAATCAGCATTATCCAGAATCTCTACAATGTGCAATCAAAGATGACTGCTGAATAATCAAATCCATAAATAAACAAGAAAATATGAGTCATATCCAGCAAAAAAAAAAGAAAAACTGCCAAAAAAATTCATCCTGCAGATTACTCATGTGTTGGATTTAACAAAGACTTTAAAGCAACAACTGTAAATATGTTTAAAGAGCTAAAGAAAAGTTATTTTAAAAGTAAAGAAAGCATGGTTAGCCATAAGTAAATAGATAGGAAATCTCAGAAGAGAAATAAAAATTTTAAATATAAATTGTACAACTTCAAGTAAAAATGACTAAAATGAGAGAATGGGGGTTAACAGTATCTTAGAGCTGGCACGAGAAAGAATTAGTGATAATGAAGATATACAAAAAGCAATAATTCAACCTGAAAAGCAGAGAGAAAATATTGAAGAAAAACGTACAGAGCCTCAAGAGGTCTTAATTTTTGCAATTGGAAAATGATAGATAGATGATAGATATAGACAGAAGAAAGAAAGGATGTGGGGGAGGGAGTGAGGAAAGGTTTGAAAAGAGAAATGGAGAAATGGATTTATCTCTATTTACAGACCATATGAGTTTCTCTACATAAAATTCCAAGGGAATCTACAAATTTTTTTTTAAATTGATTAGTAAATTTATTAATAGCTAGCAAAATTTTAACATGTAAAAATCAATTATATGTCTATACCCCAGAAAAAAAGGAAAATTTAAATTAATTGAATAAATTTAATTTGAAAAGTACATTATCTCTATACTAAAAACTACACAGCATTATGGAGAGCCATTGCAGCAGACTAATTAGAGAGAAATATACAGTATTACAAGTTCAAGTTCATAAACTAGAAGGCTTGATATGATGTACATTCTCCTCAAATTTGAATTACAGATTCAAGCAATTTTACTTAAAAGTCATATTAGTAGACATTAGTAAGGCCATTCTAAAATAAAAATACAAATAAAGGGACCTAGAATAATGAAAACAATTTTAAAATCAAAGAACAAGCTAGAATAATCATACCATCTAATTTTAAGACTTACTAAAAGTCACAATAGTCAAGACAATGTGGTAATGATATAATGGTAGACAAATATATCATGAAAATAAAACAGAGTCCAAAAACCTATGTACATATGTGTGGCCAACTGATTTTTCACAAAAGCCAAAATGTCATCAAATAGAGGAACATGTTCTCTTCATCAAGAGATTCTGAAACCACTAGATATTTGTATATAAAAAAAAAGAATCTTGACCCCTAACTCACAACATAAATACAATTAATTTGATAAAATTCACTATTAAAAGTAAAAACAATAAAACCCCTAGAGGAAAGTATAGGAGAAAATCTTTGTTAATTTGATATAGGCAGAGATTTAGTAAACCAAATACAAGTAATAATTGATATGTTGGACTTCATCAAAATTAAAAATTCTAACAGAGGTGGATCAGAGTAAGGCAAGGGCAGCCAAATCATGCATGTTCAGAGTCAGTTTCTGTCTTTTTTAAAAGCTTGATATTTTGCTCATCATGAGTTTTTTATATTAATTTTAATTTTTAAAATATTGGATTAAAATTTTTTTATCTTGAGTACTTAGTTTTCAGCATCCCTTAAACTTTTGTGCCTCAGACAAATGGCTTGTTCTCCTCACCCTTGTCTAGGTCCTAATCCCCTCCTTCCTACGTTCTGAACTCTGCATCCTTAAGCCACTGGGACCACAGACTGGCTTTTGGTTTTCCCTCCCCTTTATGTAGTCAGAACACCCTTTCCAGTTCATGGCCTGGGGCAGTTATAGAAAGCACCTCAGCTGCTTTTCTTCTCCTGGAATCACTGTCCATTTCCCATCTTCCAATGGGTGAACATCATTTTTTATATGTTTTGTCTAGTTTTCTACCAGGTTAAGAAAGAAAGGTAATTCTGGCCCTGACCTCCATTCATTATACCTGAAGCTGAAGTACTTACAAGAGTTTTGAAATGTATTTTTATACCTAGTGTTTTTATGTCTAGGTGAATATGGCAAGCTTCTCCATATACCTCAATTTACACTGGTTTAAAAGAGAGGGTTATCCAAAAAATGTTAAGTACTACTAATCTTTCATCTATATTAACATTTTGCAGGTGGCCTAGTGACCATTAAATTTTATAATGTTGCCTTTTATTAAGCCTAAATGTATTTGGTAATTACTTGCAAAAATGATGTGGAAAGTACACCGAACTTAAGTTAAAGACAACGTTGGAGTGTGTGACATATGACTGTCTGTAATGGGATCCATGATGAAAGAACCAGAAGTTTCTGGGTTCCTTGAATGACAATGAAGTTATTTCTGTCTCACATGTGAAAATGTATTCCATCTGCATGAAGCAGGCTAGAGATACAGAAAATTCGTATTCTTGTCTCTATTGCTATGAAACTTTGAAAGACGTCTTATACATCTTATACTTCCCAATACAGGGATAAAGTATAAATTCCAAGAAGGTGGACTAGACTTAGAGGGGAAAGGCTGGTTGCTCCCAAACTGCTCGTCTCTGGGCTAGAATCAGGAGATGGAGGTGGCAACTGCCAAGAAGACAAGGAAGCTTCAGGTTCCTGTCTATGAAATGAAGATCAGAGAGAGCAGGAGGTTAGAGGCATCAGCTCGTATAATCCTCAGACCCGAGAGTGGAAAGAATAGCTTATGACCCGGCAGCTACTGCCCTCCATTAGCGGGCCTTAAATATCATCCAGAGGGAGAGGTCATTTCTCTCTATTGTGATCGACAGTATGCATTCACTATAGAGAGCAGTAATCGGATAACAACAACAAAGAAATTTATACTCATAAGTTTTCTCCCTAAGGAATAAGACATTATTTAGATTAGCTTAGATGAAGAAAGCTGTCTCTTTACTTCCTCTTACTCACCAACCATAGAACAAGTCTCAGGGCCTTCAAGCATTGCAACATATTTATTGTCGCACAGATATGAAAGAGACTGCCACTCTGCAAGGGGTAAGACACCCATTCATTCTTTATTTTTTCTTCTTTTTGGTAAATTGATTTCTTTAGGTAATATTGGTTTGCATCAAATCACATAGTATTTTTGCTTGGAAAAATAAAGTTGCTAATCTAATAGGAAGTTCCTAATTTCACACTGATAGATGATCATTACTCTAATTAGATATAACTAAAGGTACTTGGAGCATAATCTCAGCTGTAATTTTTTTTATTTATTGAAAAATGCAAAATCTAATTATTTTTTATGGAGAATTTACACATTTTATAAAGGCCTTGACATATGGTTTGAGTGTGCTGATTCTCTTTGCTATACAACAAAAACTAACACAGCATTGTAAAACAACTATACTTCAATAAAAATTAATTTTAAAAAATTTAATAAATCATGGATGACTGCTCTAACTGATTTGAAAGTATTTCCAGTGAGGAAATTGGTAACAGTAAACATGTTCCAATGGTCTTCTGAAAACACATGATTATTGAATTAAAGAGGCCCGTTCATTCTTAAATGATTCCTATTCTCCCTGCTGAGAACCAGCCCCCTACCAATTGTGATGTATTTTATGATGTAGACCAAAGGAGCTGGACAAGGATCACAAATTAATTTCCTTCCCAACCAATTAGAAAACATATTATGAAACTGAATCACTTAAAGCAATGATCACTGGGTCTTGTCTTCTACCCCAGAGAAAACGTTTTCTCCTCTTTGACAACTGCTTTAAACTTGGAATGAACTCAGCAGTTCTTGCACCTATGGCCACAACTGTCTAAGCGAGGTCTGTAGACAGAATGCTTGGAAAAGACTGTACAGACCCTCTGATACAGACCTCCCAACTTAGACAAGCTAATCAAGGCCCAGGAATCTATATGACTTGCACAAAATCAGCATAAATCAAAGACATACAGTTCACACACTTATCCAATTATGAGAGTCCAGGGTACCTTTCTTACTTGCCTTATCCTTTCTACACAGCTTAAAGATAAGTTTGTTGTTGTTCAGTCGCTAAGTTGTGTCCAACTCTTTGCAACCGATGGACTGTAGCCCACCAAGTTCCTCGGTCCATGGGTTTTCCCAGGCAAGAATGCTGGATCTTCCCAGACCAGGGATCAAACCTGTGTCTCCTGCATTTGCAGGCAGATTTTTTACCACTCAGCCACCTGGGAAGCCCCAAAGATAAGTATGTTTTTTTCCAAATTATGAAACTAGTTTGCAAATATGTGATCAGGCTTCTAAAAGAGCCAACTTAAAAAAAAATCTAATTTAGTAAACATAAAATTAAATAAATTGAACTTGTAAAAAGATCAGGGAAAAAGCAGGTACTAATTCCATTGAAAAACACTTGAGTGTTTATGATGTACAAGAGTGGGCTAGGTTGTAAGGAGGCTAAGGGGGAATATGAAAGAAATTTAAGATAACCTTTAGCATCAGCTATGTATGGCTACCAAAACAAAACAAAACAAAAAATGAAGCTGAGCATGTTAAGACAACAATTTATCATATTTAGGGATTTTGGGGGCTCATCACGCAGTTCTTCCTATCTCAACTGGACTCTGTGTTTGCAGCAGGCTGGTGGCTTGACCGGAACAGGGCGCCCTGATGACCTGGGGCCTAAGTAGGAAAGTCTGAAGTGACAGGTGGCCAGGCCTCTCCCCTCTTGCTCTTTCATCCTGGGCTTCTTCACTGCGGCCAAGCACTGCAAAGAAGCAAAAGCTGCAGTCTTCGTGAAACCCCCACAGCCCTGATTCTATTGAGCTCTGTGGGACAACAGGAGGAGAAAAAGTCCAGCTCAGATGTAAGTGAGGTGTATAAGTTCTAGTTGGTGATCTATTTTATATACACTACTGTGTAAGTGTTAATCCCACTCCCTGCCCTTTTGGTGACCATAAGTTTGTTTTGTCTATGGGTTTATTTCTGTTTTGTATGTAAGTTCACTCATACTTTCTGAAGATGATATTTGTCTTCTTCTGTTTGGTTGTCTGTGTGTGTGTGTGTGTGTGTGTGTGTGTGTGTGTGTGTGTGTGTGTTAGTCGCTCAGTCATGTCCGACCCTTTGTGACCCCATGGACTGTAGCCTGCCAGGATCCTCTGTCCATGGGATTTTCCAGTAAGAATACTGGAGTGGGTTGCCCTTTCCTTCTCCAGGTTTTTTGGCTTACTTCACTTAATATATGATAAGATCTGGGTCCATTCATGTTACTGCAAATTGCACTATTTCATTCATTTTTATGGCTGAGTAATATTCAGTTGTGTGTACACCACATCTTCTTTATCCATTCATCAACAGATATTTAGGGTGCTTCCATGTCTTTGCTGTTGTAAATAGCATTTCAGTGAACACTGGGATGCATATATCTTATCAAATGATGGTTTTCTGTAGATGTATACTTAGGAGTGGGATATCAGGTTCATATGATAGCTCCAAGCCAGGCTTCAACGGTACATGAACCATGAACTACCAGATATTAAAACTGGATTTAGAAAAGGCAGAGGAACCAGAGATCAAATTGCCAACATCTGTTGGATCATCAATAAAGTAAGAGAGTTCCAGAAAAATATCTACTTCTGTTTTATTGACTGTGCCAAAGTCTTTGACTGTATGGACCACAACAAACTGTGGAAAATTCTGAAAGACATGGGAATGCCAAACCACCTGACCTGCCTCTTGAGAAATCTGTATGCAGGACAAGAAGCAACAGCTAGAACTGGACATGGAACAATGGACTGGTTCCAAATAGGGAAAGAAGTATGTCAAGGCTATATATTATAACCTTGCTTATTTAACCTATATGCAGAGTACATCATGAGAAATGCTGGGCTGGAGGAAGCACAAGCTGGAATCAAGATTGCTGGGAGAAATATCAGTAACCTCAGATATGCAGATGACACCATCCTTATGGCAGAAAGCAAGGAAGAACTAAAGGGCCTCTTGATGAAAGTAAAAGAGGGGAGTGAAAAAGTTGGCTTAAAGCTCAACATTCAGAAAACTAAGATCACAGCATCCGGTCCCACCACTTCATGGCAAATAGATGGGGAAACAGTGGAAACAGTGGCTGACTTTATTTCTTGGGGCTCCAAAATCACTGCAGATGGTGATTGCAGCCATGAAATTAAAAGATGCTTACTCCTTGGAAGGAAAATTATGACCAACATAGACAGCATATTAAAAAGCAGAGACATTACTTTGCCAACAAAGGTACATCTAGTCAAAGTTACTAAAGAAAGCAGATCGATGCTTTTGAGCTGTGGTGTTGGAGAAGACTCTTGAGAGTCCAACTACAAGGAGATCAAACCAGTCCATCCTAAAAGAGATCAGCCCTGAGTGTTCATTGGAAAGACTGATGCTGATGCTGAAACTCCAGTACTTTGGGCACCTGATATGAAGAACTGACTCATTGGAAAAGACTCTGATGCTGGGAATGATTGAAGGCAGGAGGAGAAGGGAACGATAGAGGATGAGATGGTTGGATGACATCACTGTCAATGGACATGAGTTTGAGCAAGCTCAGGGAACTGGTAATGGACAGGGAGGCCTGGCATGCTGCAGTTCATGGGATCACAGAGTCAGACATGAATGAGCAACTGAACTGACTGAACTGAACTGTTTAGTTTGTTAAGGAAGCTCCTTACCATTCTCCACAGGGCTGTATCAATTCACATTCCAAGCAACAGTCTAGGAGGGTTCCCTTCCCTCCACACCCTCTCAGTATTTGCTGTTTGTAGTTTTGATTGACATTTCTCTAATAATTAGAGATGTTGAGCATCCTTTCATGTGCCTAATGGCCATCTGTATATCTTCTTTGGAGAAATATCTATTTAGGTCTTCTGCCCATTTTTTTATTGAGTTGATTTTTTTGATACTGTATTGTATGAACTATTTGCATATTCTGGAGATTAACCTATTGTTGGTGGCATCATTTGCAAATATTTTCTCCCATTCTATAGATTGTCTACAGTCATATAACCCTGAATGTGCCCAATCACATCTCATCTCAGAAGTTAAGGCAGGTCAGGCCTGGTTAGTACTTAGACGTTCAGTTCAGTTGCTCAGTCATCCGACTCTTTGCAACTTTATGGACTGCAGCATGTCAGGCCTCCCTGTCCATCACCATCTCCCAGAGTTTGCTCAAACTCATGTCCATTGAATTAGTGATGCCATCCAACCATCTCATCCTCTGTCTTCCCCTTCTCCTTCTGCCTTCAGTCTTTCCCAGTATCACAGTCTTTTCCAATGAGTCAGATCTTCACATCAGGTGGTCAAAGTATTGGAGTTTCAGCTTCAGCATCAGTCCTTCCAATGAATATTCAGGACTTATCTCCTTTATCATTGACTGGTTGGATCTCCTTACTGTTCAAGGAACTCTCAAGAGTCTTCTCCAACACCACAGTTCAAAAGCATCAATTCTTCAGCACTCAACTTTCTTTATGGTCTGATTCTCACTAATACACAACTATTGGAAAAACCATAGCTTTAACTAGACAGACCTTTGTTGGCAAAGTAATGTCTCTGCTTTCTAATATGCACACTAGGTTGGTTATAACTTTACTTTCACAAGTGTATTTTAATTTCATGGCTGCAGTCACCATTGGCAGTGATCTTGGAGCCCAAGAAAATAAAGTCTCTCACTGTTTCCATTATTTCCCTATCTAATTGCCATATAGTGATGGGAAAAGATGCCATGATTTTAGTTTTTTGAATGTTGAGTTTTAAGCCAAATTTTTCACTCTCCTCTTTCACTTTCATCAAGAGGGTCTTTAGTTCTCTGCTTTCTGCTGTAAGGGTGGTGTCATCTGCATATCTGAGATTATTGCTACTTCTCCCAGCAATCTTGATTCCAGCTGTGCTTCATCCATCCTGGCATTTTGCATGATGTACTGTGCATATAAGTTAAATAAACAACTTTGACTTACTCCTTTCCCAATTTGGAAACTATCTATCATTCCATGTCTGGTTCTAACCGTTGCTTCTTGACCTGCATACAGATTTCCTGGAAGGCAGGTAAGGTGGTCTGGTATTCCCATCTCTTGAAGAGTTTTCCACAGTTTATTGTGATCCACACAGTCAAAGGCTTTGGTGCAGTCAATAAAGCAGAAATAGATATTTTTCTGGAACTCTCTTGCTTTTTCTATGATCCAATGGATGTCGGCAATTTGATCTTTGGTTTCTCTGCCTTTTATAAATCCACCTTGAACATCTGGAAGTTCCTGGTTCACATACTGTTGAAGCCTGTCTTGGAGAATTTTGAGCATTAATTTGCTAATGTGTGAGATTAGTGCAATTGTGCAGTAGTTTGGACATTCTTTGGTAGTGCCTTTCTTTGGGATTGGAATGAAAACTGAAAGTACTTGGAAGGCTGAACTCTTACTAAGATCTTGAAATAATCTGCTTCTTATTTCACCTGGGTTTTTGGAGGAATTCAGTTTCTAGCACTTGAAGAATTGAAGTTTCATTCTCTTGTTGGCTATCAACTGAGGGTCACTTAGCTCCTAGAAGCCTCTCTCCAGTCCTTCCTGGTGGGTCCCTGTATCTCAAAGCCAGCACAGCACATGAAATCTTCATCACATTTAGACCTTCTACCTTTTCTTTCTTCTGCATCTCACTGCCTCCTCTCCTGCCCCATCTCTCTAACTGCACCCAGAGAACGTTCTAAGGGCTCATAAGATAAGATTGACACCACCTGGGTAATACAGGGTTCCTTCCTTACTTCAAGGTCTGTAACTTTAATTATGGCTTCGCTGGTGGTTCAGTGGTAAAGAATTCATCTGTCAAGGCAGGAGACACGAGTTCGATCTCTGAGTCAAGAAGATCCCCTGGAAAAGGAAATGGCAACCTACTGCAGTATCCTTGCCTGGAGAATTCCATGGACAGAGGAGCCTGGTGAGATCCATGGGGTTGCAGAAGAGTCGGACACAACTAAGTGACTAAGCAACAACAACTTTAATTACACTTGCTCAATTCTTATTGTCCCATAATTTAACACAACACAGATTCCAGGAATTAGAACATAGACATCTCTGTAGGCTATTCTGCCTACCATAGGTATAGAGGTCAGAGGAAAATGAGATCATGAGGGCTGGAGGGTTAGCAGGTATTCAGGGACCTAAAATGGGAGTTGGCTTTTAAGTGATGCAGGAGAGATGCTCTTCTTGTTGGGGAGGAGGAAGTAAGTGCTCATGGGGGAGGCAATTCTAATTAGTAACAAGAACTGCACAGGTAAAGACCCACAGAAAAGTATAAGGCGTTTGTGGTAAATGATGATGAGGAGAAGGATGGGAAGCAATTAGTGGGAAGACATTTTATAATACAGGTTAAGTTTAGCTGGTGGGAAACCATTAATGCCACATAGAGGAATTTGTATTTTATGGTACAGGCAACAGGAAGTCATTACATTTTTTTAGAGAGAAGTGAAAATCAAAATGATCTTCTGGGAAAAAAAGAATGCAACCAGTGTATAGTCAAGACAAGACTGAGGAGGGCCAGAAGACAGCAGAGTACATTAGGGGACTCTGAAAGTCACCCAACTGTGTGTAATAAGGGTGGATGGGCTTCCCAGGCAGTGCTAGTGATAAAGAACCTGCCTGCCAATGCAGACATGGGTTGGATCCCTGGAATGGGAAGATCCTCTTGAGGAGGGCATGGCAACCCACTCCAGTACTCTTGCTGGAGAATCCCGTGGACAAGGAGCCTGGCAGGCTATAGTCCATAGGGTCACAAAGAGTTCAGCACCACTGAAGTGACTTGGTAACCAAGCATGCAAGGGTAGATAGAAAGGAAGGGAACTTGGCAAGAAATCTCCGGAAGAAGAAACAGCTGGACTCAGATTGATTGAAAGCTGCATGTAAGAGGAAACTGTAACCTTAGAAAAATGGTAAGGGATGGTGGGAATCTACTACAAAGAGGAAACCGAGTGAAGTTAAGCATTAAGTGAGGTTCCAGTCTGGGGAGGACACTCTGCCCTCACAGGGAGGGGTTGGGGTCAGCATCCTGCCCGGCCTTCCAGTCCTATCATCTTCCTGCTTAGATTAAGAAATGCCCCCTGTGTCCCCCTGACTTCAAAAGCCGCATCTCCAGGTGCAGGAAATCAGAGATACTTTTCCCCTTGAAAAGTTCCTTTTACTTGGAGTTTATTTGGAGTTATTTTCCAAACAGTGGTTTAATTAGTGTTTTTAATTTCTGCATGTAATGAAAAATTTACAGCTCCACAGTTGCTTCTGAGAATTCTATGTATTTGTGGGAGAGCTTTTTTCTTTCCTTCTGTTTTTTTAATGCAAGATTTTTATAGACTCAAAATCCTCTGAACTTTAATCTTTGGGGGCATCTCTGCATCTCAGAATTGATGTATATAATAATAATAAAAAATATCCCTGCTGTACTAGAGGATGGATTAAGAGATCACTCTTGAAGGCACTTCTTAATAAACATTCTTTGGCAGGCCTGAGATTTACAGGGGCCATCATCAAAGCAGCCATGTAAATGGGGACATATTGACAACTTTCCCCCATAAAGGCAAAGCAAAAAGGATTTATACGCTTCAGCCACAGCTCTCTGGGGAACTCAACAAGGGACTTATATTGTTTCTCTTTTAATAGCTCCTCTTGGGTACTTTATGGACCAGTTCTCTCATCTCAAGTGTCTGATCCCAAGACATAAATTAATTTTAGATGCACCTTTTATCCACCTTGTCTGCTAAGGCAATATTCACTATTTGTTTTGGTTGCCATGGAGATAATTGACTTCCTGCTGTGGCAGAAGTCTTGTTTGGGGGTATTAAAGGGGTTCGGGTCCAAGGATTCTTTAATTTCCACACAGTGAAGAAAGCCATTTCATCAATGGAGTATTTTTATACATCACCCATTTATAATCGGAATAATTTTTTTATCACCTTATGAAATTTCCTTTTTTATTTTCCATCACTTCCTTTTTGAAGGTTTAACCTCTACTCTCCAAGGTGCTGACTAAAATCACAGCAAAGGGCAAACAGTCCATTTATTACTGTTTTGTAAAATGGTTGGACATAGCCTCCCAGCAGAATATTATCTGAAAAAACAGCTGAAAACTCTGAGAAAATGGTGGATTATAGAACCCCATTCAGGCTACATTTTATTAAGGCAAGAAACACTTTGAATACTAATTCATAAAATCAATCTCCCAGTGACCAACTCAGGCTGCTGAAGATTGAGTCCCTCTAGAGTTTATGTACTAGTTCTGATATTTACAAAGGCAATTGTTGGATTCTCCTGTAAACTGTTAGAACAGGCAGCCTGAAAGCCCTTTTCAACTACTATGAGAAAAATTAAGAAATAGCTATAAAACATTCTCTTTAAGGTAAACAATAAAATGATAAACTATAACATTTTACACATATTCCCTCTTACCAGTCACATTTTAACCACTACTGCAGATCATGAACATTTGCATAACAAATTATAAAAAGATCTTTAAAGGCATTTAAAAACATAAATACCAGAAACATACCATATTTGTTGCATTCCACAATGATGTCTGAAAATCATATGAGTTATGGTATTTCTACACATATATTTACAAGACCCAAAAACGTGCCTTAACAATTATCTACAGGCTAATACTTTTGCTAAAATAATTTTTTGTTATAGTTCAAAATGCTATTACTGTAAGAAAAAAATTAAATCAATGATCGGAATGAGAATCCTTAGGAGCAGTAATAGTGAACAAAACTCTAAGAACCCACTTCAGTTCTTTTAAGTGCACAGCACAAAATCAATTTGCTATGACCCTGAGAATCAGCCTTCTTCACCACATGACAACAAAAGAAATGGGGATGAAAATAAATTAAAGTAGGTTCTTAAAAGTCTTTTTTGCCTTCCAAAGGTTTCAGGGTCTCTTTGAGCTATGAAACTTTTAAAGGCAGCTCTTTGAATGTTCATCAATATCGTTATATATCCTTACAGTAATAGCTTTTAGGCTGACCCTAGAAACTCATGATTCACTTTCTGATTCCTCTTTCATTCTCATTATTGGCTTATTCCACAAATGTTTCCTGAGGAAGTATCATGAACATAGCACTATGCTAGGCAAAGGAGGGAAAGAAAAACAATGGACACAGTCTAGACATGCACTCGGTAAGGATAATAGGAGGAGGCTAATTGAGTGTACACGCGCAGAAGAAAGAGTGTCCACTGCACCCAAAGTGGAGGGGCCTGCTTGCCTCCAGTGTTCCCGTACACGGACTTGTATAAGGCTGCTGATTCTCTGAAAAGGGAGGACCTAGTAGTACGTCTGATTTACTGATGACAAAGCTATCCTTTGAAAAGGAGTTGACAAAGTACACAGGCTGGATATTCTACTCCAGATCTTTCTGATCCCTAATGCAAGCACTAAACCATCGACCTATATGCTTCCTTAGTGAAAGTTTTATCCTTGACTTCAGTGATGGCATTTGTATCTGACATGTGTAGGAGAGGAAAAGTTATCCCAAAGGAAAAAGCATGTACATAGGGAGGTATGCATTGAGGCAGATAATAACCAAGTCTTCCAAGGCGCTCATCTGCTGGCCCAACACTGTTCTGAGCCCATTCTATACACGAACTTGTTCCCTCTTCACAGTGACACCCTCATTCTTCAAGGAGAATAAGTACTATTATCATTCCCTCTGTTTAAATGAGAAAGCTAGGCTTAGAGAGCAAAGTCAAGGCACGTAGGTGGCAGAGAGGACCCGGAGAGTCCCACCCAGAGCCGGCCCCCGCCCCAGGGCGCGCCCCACCGCGACTGCTCAGGACAGGGATGCGAGCGGGAGCGCGGGCCAGCCGCGGAGGCCTTCCGCAGCCGTGCTCTCTAGGCCTCGGGAAGCGGGGTTTTTCTTCCCCTTTTTCACTTGCGCAGGGATAAGCTAAACTCAGCTTTGTGCCTGAGAAGTATAACCCTGAAGCAAAAAGGAGCTTGGATTGAAGGGGATAAAATTTGGAGGGACTTTTCTTTCCACAAAAACATATTTATAAATAATCCTCCTCACACATACACGCCACACACAAAACTCACAGACTCTATTGCACATACACACATGCACAGAAACACACGTATACCAGATACACTAAACACGCACACACCGAACACACACATGTACACACAAATACACTTCACAGGCACACAGAAATGTACCACACAGACACGTTCACACATGTCCCACACGTGCACAAAAGTGCATATACACTCACATACCACACCCACATACCGCACGTAAACCACACACATATGCACACATTCACAACACGAACACGCTGACGCACGCTCACATTCCTCCCCTGGCTTCTAGTATGGAATAATAATAGCATTGCTCAAAAAGGCAGTGCTCACTAAGATTTCTTTGCATCACTTATTTTCTCTTCCCTGAACACAGACTGGACATTGTCAGCAATCCCGAGCCCGCAGCAAAGAAATGTAGCAAACTTCCTTTTCCTTCTATTTCTAATGACCTGCCATTGGGAGGACTTTGTGTTCTCCAGATTAACTTGGATATTTTTTGAGCTCAGTAAACATGCCTGGGGGCTAGCCTGAAAGACCCCAAAATGGACCTTCGGCAGCACTGTCCTCAGCTATTGCTTATGTCTTAAATTAAGAAAAAAATTAAAACCAGGGAGGAGACATGGGTGTATCTATGGCTGATTCTTGTTGATGTTTGACAGAAAACAACAAAGTTCTGTAAAGCAATTATCCTTCAATTAAAACATATATAAGTTTTTTTAAAAAAACCAGTACCTTTGTTTTCCTGGATTTCATCTAGTTTTCTGTTTAATAATTGCCTTGTGTTAAGCCTGGACAAGATCAGGGTATAGAACAGGACAGCAACTCTAGCCTGCCAGGAACCACCCCCAGCCCCCCAAAGATACGTAGGCTCATTTTTGCAATTCTCTTCATGTCTAATTTTCTACATTTCTTGTATAATTAATCCACAAGTATAATATTCATCATTTAAAAGAATAATATATCCATATTTAAACAAAATAAAAGCATTTTTTTACTCAAAATAACTGCCACCTAGACAGTAAACTATATTACTATTGTGATTCATGCTTGTACACTTCTTTAAGCCTTCAGGAAATTCTGGAAAGCATAATATTTTTCAGCACACACAGTTTTAGTTTCACTTAGGGACCATGAAAAACACATCCTTTAGAACACTCATAAGGCACTTAGAGTAAATGTGGTCCATGAGATACGAAGCCTCTGTTTAGTCTCAATGGAAGATCACATTTTCATAGTTTAAGGTCAAATTACATCAGTTTCTTTCCAGTAAAAAAAAAATAAAGGGTCATAATACAATGTTAATATCTTTAAAACCTCTGAGACACAATATCGTGATATCTCAGGATAATTTACTGAAGTGAGACTGATAAGCTGCAGCAGCTGTAAATACCCAGAGTTGTGCTTAGGAGAAAAGGATTTCCAGAATAAACCATTTGCAGGGAAAATTCAATCTAGCCTCCTCTGTTTTGAGAACCTACGTTTAGGGTGAAGAAAAAAAAAAAACCTCTCATATATATCAGTGCAGAGTCTTCACCCTTTGTTATAAGTATGGATAATTTGAGTTGCTGCAGTAATTTAGGATTTATGACCAATATATGACCCTAGGAAATCATTTCACTGAAAGAAACAACCAAAGTGATTTCTTGTTTCTTCTCTCTCCTCCCTTTTCCCTCTTTGTCAATGAACTGCTCAGAATCCCAGTGTCTACAGCACTGCAAGAAAAATATATTCAAGAAGCATTTCCTGAGTCCCTAGTCTGCTAGGTATGAATGAGACATAAAACTGCAGGAAACTTCATATTTTCCCTCAGTGAGCCTGAAGTTCAGCAGGAGAGTTAAGACACCTATGGAAACACTAAAAAGCAAAAGCCCAGTTAAAACAATGAGCAGGGCTGTGCAAACTGCTTTAGCAGAGCTTAAGTCGAGAATTGCCAGACTGCAGGCTAAAGAAGACATACGCCTAATTCCAAAGATGGGAGATGAAATTCCCATTTCAGGGACATAAAGTTTAGGTCTATTGAGGGACGTTTTGGTGGCAGCAGCAGATGTTTGAGACCCTGTGCTAGAAACAGGGACAGTTAATGGCTACAGGTGGTTATCATACCAAAATGACAAACAGCCATAACAAAAATAATTCGTAACAATCAGAGTGGCTTCTGCTAGACGGGCTGGCATATTTTCAAACACTGAAAAACGTTGCTCATCAATTATCTCTCAAGTTGATTTTCTTTTTTTCTGTATGTTGGTGAAGTGCTTTAATGAACATCCACACCGTTTTAGTGGAGTTAGGAGTCAGTCCTTTTCAGAAAAGCAGGTGAGGTTGTTGCTCAAGGGTGGCTAAATGTTTCTGCCTGAGGGGCACAGCAGTGGACTTAGAAACCTCCCCCGGTCTGGGATAACAGCAACAACTATTAAAGCAAGAGGGTTTTTGGTTCCTAGGGAGTTTTCCAAGTGGGATTTTATGGAAGACTCTATCAGAGAGCCCTCGAGGCTCTTTCTGAGTTCCCAAACATCCCTCCTGCTCCCCTTGGCATCTGCTACCTGATTTTCCTACACAGAATCACATCCAGAGCTATAACATAGAAGAGCCAAATTTGATCAGAGACATCCCTCTCTCCCCGACCAATGAGAAAAGCTCCACCATCAATATTTTTGCTAAAGTCTGAGCAGTCCAGAGCCCATAAGTTAAGTAAACACATTGTCAGAATCGCCAGCCTTCAGGGGAAATAGCACCCTGCCATTTACAGAACACCTATCGCGTTCCAAAGCCATACATACATTTTTTTCTCTAAACAATAATTCTGTAGGGTTAGCTACTGTTACTCCTTTTTCATGGGCTTCAAATGGCAAAGTAAGCTGCCCCAGACAACATGGAGAGCTAGTGGTGAGACTCTGATCCCAGACCATTGCTCCTCTCTCTTCTGGGACTGGAAGGGTAATCCACAAGTGAACTATAAATTTCAGTTTCCAGTTCAGTTCAGTTCAGTCACTTAGTCATGTCTGACTCTTTGAGACTCCCATGGACTGCAGCACATCAGGCTTCCCTGTCCATCACTAACTCCCAGAGTTTACCCAAACTCATGTCCATTGAGTCGTGATGCCATCTAACCATCTCATCCTCTGTAGTCCCCTTCTCCTACCTTCAATCTTTCCCAGCATCAGGGTGTTTTCAAATGAGTCAGTTCCTTGCATCAGGTGGGCAAAGTATTGGAGTTTCAGCTTCAGCATCAGTCCTTCCAATGAATATTCAGGGCTGATTTTCTTTAGAATTGACGGGTTTGATCTCCTTGTAGTCCAAGGGACTCTCAAGAGTCTTCTCCACTCCACCATTCAAAAGCATCAATTTTTCAATGGTCAGCTTTCTTTATGGTCCAACTCTCACATCTATATATGACTATTGGAAAAATCATAGCTTTGACTAGACAGGACCTTTGTTGGCAGAGTAATGACTTTGATTTTTAAAATGCTGACCAAAAGGTTGGTCATAGCTTTTCTTCCAAGGAGCAAGCGTCTTTTAACTTCACAGTTGCAGTCACCATCTACAGTGATTTTGGAGCCCAAGAAAATAAAGTCTCTCACTGTTTCCATTGTTACCCCATCTATCTGCCCTGAAGTCATGCGACCAGATGCTATTGATCTTAGTTTTTTGAATGTTGAGTTTTAAGCCAACTTTTTCACTCTCCTCTTTATTTTCATCAAGAGGCTTTTTAGTTCTTCTTTGCTTTCTGCATAAGCATGGTATCACCTGTGTATCTAAGGTTACTGATATTTCTCCTGGCAGTCTTGACTCCAGCTTGTGCTTCATCCATCCCGGCATTTCTCATGATGTACTCTGCATATAAGTGAAATAAGCAGGGTGACAACAAACAACTTTGACGTACTCCTTTCCCAATTTGAAATCAGTCTGTTCCATGTCCAGTTCTAAGCGTTGCATCTTGACCTGCATACAGATTTCTCAAGAGGCAGGTCAAGTGGTCTGATATTCCTATCTTTTTAAGAATTTTCTTCTTCTAACGTTATTCTAGGTTTGACGAAGCTGAGGAAGGAGCTCAGGCTGGGACATCATAACCTTAACCAGATAAATGAATTCCCTGCCCACAGGGGCCAGGGTAATGGAGTCTTGCTTCTCCTTTCACAGGCATGAAACCTCTCATAACATCAAACTAGGGCTTGCTGATTTTCTCATTCACACATAGTGCCTACCAAAATGTACTGGATGGAAATTTGAATCCAGGCAGGTTGCAACTTGTTGACTTTTCCTTATGAGCAGTTGGTCTAAAAACAGATTTCAAGCAAACCATGGACATTCAAAACTGCTGTGCCATCCTTTACAAAATAAATGTTATTTACTCCAAAATTACTGAAATCTCATAGGCTTGAATTGGGCTGACCCCACAATATAGGGATGAATAGAAATGAAAGATGAAAGACTCTGCCCTAAAGGACAACCATCTTATTCTCCAGTCACCTGTGATTTGGAATGGACTAGATCCTAGATTAGGCAAATTTCCCAGCTTCACTTTACTTCTTCTTTTTCTTAACTTTCAGTGGTCTCTGTAGAGCACTTGTGTTCTGAATAAGATGGGTGTTGAGATGTATGTGGAATGCAGGGAGATGACAAAGAAGAGGAGGTGATTAATCTTTTCCATCAGTCATTTCACAAGTACCTGAGAACTGCCCTTGTACAAGCTGGGGATATTGTTAAGCAAAACAGTCAACACTCCCTGCGCTTGTGAAGATCACATTCTAGTGAAGGGAAAGATAACAAAAAGAAGAAATAAATATGTTGCATGTTAGACAGTAAGCGCTAAGGAGAAAAAATATATAGAGGGTCATAAAAAGTGTCTGGTGGTGCAATTTTCCATGAAGTGACAAGCTAACATGGGATCCCATGTAACCCACATAAAGACTTCCCATTGGTGGAACGATCCCAACCTGGTATAGTGGACTTAATATCAGTTAGTGCATGAGTTTCCTAAGGCTGCTTTAAGAAAGAATCACAAACTGGGTCAATTAAACAGTATTGATTGCTTCATGGGTCTGGAGGCTAGAAGTCTCCAGCATTAGCAAGCATCAGGAGGGTTGGTCCTTCTGAAGGCCGTGAGGGAGAACTGTTCTAGACCTATCTCCTGGCCTCCTGGGCTCATAGATGGTGTCCTTCCTGTGGCTTCACATTTCCTCCCTTCTGTCAGCATCTCTGTGTGCGTGTCTACCTCTGTGTCCAAATGTATCCTTTCTCTGAGGACACCCAGCTGTACTAGATTCAAGCCCACCCTGATGATTTCATCTCAACTTGATGATCCTGAAGATCCTGGACTTCCGAGGGGGCGCAGTGGTAAAGAATCATCTGCTGATGGAGGATCCCAGGGACGGGGAAGCCTGGTGGGCTGCTGTCTATGGGGTCGCACAGAGTTGGACACGACTGAAGCGACTTAGCAGCAGCTGATGCAGGAGACATAAGGGACGTGGGTTGGATCCCTGAGGTGCAGAGTTGGACATGACTCAAGTGACTTAGCACACATGCACAGGTTCTGGGGCCTAAAAATTTAACATCTTCTTTAGAGGGACACAGTTCCACCCAGAAAACTTGGTGAGTATGAAACGTTTTTTTTTTTTTTTAAATGTGAAGTCCCAACAATAGCACTTGGAGAGAGGAATCAGTATAAGGGGTTGATTGTGCTCATCAGGGAATGGTGATGATGCCTGCTTCTATATTTAATAAAGGCTAATTTCAGCCTACAAACATTTGTAATGAATTATTTAACGTAAGCTGGCAAAAATATACCCACTGAACGCAGATGTTGTCTTCTGTTGCTATTGGATTTGGCTATAGAATAAGAAATGAATTAGTGATCTCTTAGGGACTAGAGCAGCAGAAAATTGGACAGACAGAGGTCTCCCTAGCCCAATCACAGCAACTGAGCACACACTGGGCTAGTACCTGTGCTAGCAGCAGCTCAGCATTGCCTCCTGGGTTCCCTAATAAGCATATTTTCTTTTCACAAAGTGCATAAAATATTATCAAGCTAAATTTTTCCCTCTGCCAACAAGTTAGGGAAAATGTGCACCATGTGAATCAAGCTGATCACATAAATTAAGCCTTTAAAGCACAATATCTGAGCATTTCCCAACTGAACATTATTTCTCTGTATAAATTTAAAATATCTAAAAGGGGGTTTATTAGAAGGAGACTATCAAAGCTTTTCATGAACATGCTTTCTCTTTTGATCTATATAATTTTCAAAAAGTGTTAGACATATCATGATTTCTAGCACAACTGGAATTTTAAATATAAGAATCAGAAGGAAAAATACAAATAGAAAAGACATTATTTTTGAAGCCATGTGTATTTCGTTGCAATTAGTCATTAAGCAGAGGAAATGAATTTCGGTAAAACGCTTGCATTATCTAACACTTTATCAACCAGAAAGCTCCAGAAATAAAGCATCTCTAATAACCCCCAACACAAATCTTCAATCTGTTAACCACAGGACTACAAGAAGGTTGTTATTTGCTTTCTTACTGGTTTAGGGAGGAGAGAGAAAATTACATCTTTGCATCAGTGAGCTTTTTCAAACAATGGTGATTTACATGTCAATCTCCTGATTATTAAATATTATCTATGTGATTTCCAACCACATCCAATAGAAAAAATTTTAATCACAGATGATATTTTAGAAATACTATGTACTTTGAGTTTACATAGAGCCTTGAAGAAGATCAAAGTCCTTTCAAAGTATGCTTGTGGATCACTGAGCCGGAACAGCTCTGAAGTGGTCATTTCTTTCCTAGCCCTCTCTTCAAGCACGTCAATATTAAAATATCAAATATTAGCAGACTTTTCAGATTCTATTCTTAAAGAACTCAGTCCATGGGAGACAAGTTAACAGTGCCTCCTTGGACGTGGGAGGTTACCAAATAATAAACATAGTGTTCTTAATATGTCCAGGTTGGTGACCATGAACAGCAATGGAAAAATAGCTGTTGTCTGAGTGGAAACCAGGGAAAAGTTCATCTCCTTTGAAAGTTTAACCCATCAAGTTACTGGACCACAGAATATTCAGTTGATACAAAGTCAAGCATGTTACTTTGCAAGGACTTCCAGAATAACTGATAGAATAGGTGGCTGAAACAACAGAAGTTTATTTTCTCATAGTTCTGGAGGCTGAAAGTTCAAGGTCAAGGTTCTGGCAGGGTTGGTTTCCTCTGAAGCCCATAAAAGAAGACTCTGTTCTAAGCCTTTCCCCTCAACTTGCCGATGGTCCCCTTCTCGGTGTCCTCACATGGTCTCCCCTCCCTGCCTGTACACTTCCAGTATTTCTCTGTCTCTCGCTGTGTCCAAGTCTTCTCTTCTATGGACATAAGCCAGATTTCAAAGGCCCATCCTTACACCCTCATTTTAATTTAACTACCTTTTTAAAGGTCTTATCTTCAAATGAAGTCATCTTTTGAGATATTGGGTAGTAGGACCTCAATGAATGAATCATGAAGTAAAACTATTCTGCCCATAACAGCAAAAGATGGGCATCATCTACTGGGCTCAGTGATCATGACTCTGCTGGTCATAAAGCTTGGCATATTCTTCCCACTTGAAGGGTGAATTCAGGCACCATCTTATTCAATGGCACAAGCTACAGCTGCATGATCTGCCTGGCCAAAGAAGACTGAGCACAATATGGACTGTTAATGTAGCATTCCCCCCGTAGCATGTGAGGCTGCCAGTCTCCCTTCTACTCTTGAAATAAAGGCAATGTGGATAATGAGAGTCAAGGCTTTAGAAACCTCAAACTAGAATACAGAGTCCATTGGGAGATTTTGAAACCTTACCTAGCACAGTGTTTGGTATAATCAAGAGCTACCTGAATTATCTATCTCTAATATATTGTCCTCTATCATTCCCCTTGCTTTTATCTTTCAGCAGACAGTGACTTCTATCAAAACAGAGGTAAACTACATTCACTAGACTTCCTCAATTTCAGGCATACATCATATCGTTGACCCTGGAGCAATACAGGGATTAGGGCCATTGACTTTCCACACAGTAGAAAATCTGTACATAACTTATAGTAGGACCCTCTGTATATTCCTTTCCCATACCCACAGTTTCACATCCATGGACTCAGCCAGCCACAGATCATGTAGTTCTACAATATTTGCTACTGAAAAAGTCCATGACTAAGTGAACTCATGCACTTCAAACTGTGTTGTTCAAGTGTCAACTCTCATTAGAGCCTGCTGATGAGTGAATATACCTTCTCTTTAGAGGCAGCTCCAGGGCTACCCCAGTCACGGGTCAAGCAAGTTGTATGCATGCTGAATCACCGCCTTTGGCTTTTCCAAGTGATCTGACTCAAATTGCCTGCCCATTCTTGCTAGGAGAAAGGCAGTTTGAGCTTATCACTCACAGGTTTTCACTTTTCTCCCCACTGCTCTGTGTTGTCTCATTAACTAGTTGAAGGAGACAGCTCTAAACAGGATGGACTTTCCATTGATCAGCTTTGCTTCTGGTTTGATTCATCTGAATCCCAATCAAGAAAGGGCCTTCACAGGAGTGCGGCCAACTGGCAGTAAGGGCTTATACGTGCCTTTTCACTTTCTACAGAACAGGATAAATCTTGTTTCTTCTAACAAAATATCTGACATTTTATTACATTTTTCACAAAATGTCCCAATTAGTAGGTGAACATGTGCTCACTTAAAATGTAAGTCACAGGATTGTGACTGAAAGGCAACTGTGTCCACATGCATTTTTATTGCCACCATTGCCATGATTCAGAGGTAAGTGTTCACCTGCAATGCAGGAGACACAGGAGATGTGGGTTCAGTCCCTGGGGGAAGATACCCTGGAAGGGGAACTAGTGACCTACTCCAGTAGTATCATCTGGGAAATCCCATGGACAGAGGAGCCTGGAGGGCTACAGTCCATAGGGTTGCAAAAGAGTCGGACATGACTGAGCATAGCACCCAAACACGTGCAGATGAGGACCGCGCCTTCCAGATCCATTTCCTGCTCTTAGGACTCCTGATCTCCCTTCATTTGCTGAGATTCCCAGGGAAGCATCATTAGAGTCAGCAAGAGGAACCCCAGTACCAGCACCGCCTCCCTGGCCCTGCTCTCTCCAGCTTCCTGGAAATGAAGGTCATTCCACTTTGTGCCCTGCCCTGCGGGCTACAAGGGTGAGAAGAGAGAATAAGCAAAATCAAAGGTTGGATGCTGTTTGCAGAAAGTCATTCTCAGATTATACATTATCTAAAGGGAAAATTTCACTCAACCAGTAGATGCATTCAACTCTATGAAGCTGCAGATGTTATAAAAGGACTCTTTCCTAAAGATCACCAAACCTTGAATTTTTCCTACCAGAGAGGAGCTGATCGTCACGGATACCCGTGTTATTACCAGACATTAAGAAGGAAGGTGAACTCTGTTCTTCCCTCATAAAACACATTTTGTGCCTTCCCTTCTCCTCTTCCACTGAACCCACTATGTTTACAAGCACAAGCTATGACTCAGGAGACGGAAAATCTGATACCATCAGCACAAGTGGAACAAAATGAAAAGGGAAAAAAAACCTACACCCATCTGGACTTCCATATGCTCTGTAGCCAGGAGGCTAATATAATTCCTTGAATGTTGGTTATAAAGCAATGTGCTATGGATAACTGCTATGCACTGAGCTTATTTAGACAAGTGTTCTTCCTACTCAATAAACCTTTGAAAGGATTAAAGTACAATCACTCCCAATTATCTACCCGTAAATTCTTCCCTTCTACCTGAGCTTGGACCATACCCTACAACCAGTCTCTGCTTTCATCCTGGCCTGAATCCCTGTCCACTGAACCAGGTGACTGGGTGAAAGGAGACACATGAATTCAGGGAAGGTTGAGAAGTTGATAATGACAAGGGTGCTGGGCGCATGGCCAGGTAGAGAGCTGCTGACAAGATTTCCCTAACAAGATAGGATCCAGGCTGTGTATGGATTTTAACTCTGAGCAGCAGGAACCCTTTGGAGTATGTGATGATTTTTTTTTTTTAAAGAAATAATCCTGGTGCCAGTGTGGAGACTGCACAAGAAGGGAAAAAAGATGAGGGAACGACTCATCCGATGGGATTGCCGTGACCAGCAGAGAAACTAAGCAGCCTAAATGAAGGCACCTCCAGGAGGCACAGAAGGGGAAAACCAAATTCAGTGTCGTTCTCCGAGCAAAACATTAGAAAAGCACACTCCTTTCTAGTCCAAGAAAGAGAGCAAAAGTTAAACCCCTAATCCTTTGGGAATCTTTGAAGCCCCTGTTATAAAAAGAACAACATTAGGGAATCTTTTAGTGCCTGCTGAAATGAGAAAAAAAGTAGGGAGAACCTTAAAAATATACATCTTATCTCTTTATATTATATGAGCAACAGTCATTAATGTTCTAATTTTTCATCTTAACCTAAAAATTACTTCAGTATTATTTCAAAAAACTCATATTTTTTTGTAAATCTTACCCTGTTACGCTGAATATAAAATTGCCCTTGGTTTTCATTCCTTTTCATTTTTTACTGATGACACCTCTGATTTCCACCTACCTCCAAAAGCTCAGTAACAGCCTTGACCATGGGCCCATCAATATACTTCATAATGAAATTAAAACTAAATGTATTTCAAAAATCTAGCTGAAATGTTTTTATGTCCTCTTTTATATACATCCTTTAAAGTTGGAAACTACACAATGGTTTTTGTGTCAATCATTTCTTTTAAAAAGGAGGGGATTTTTGGAAGATATTTTTCCCCCTAAAAATTTAATCCTCATGCAAAAATCTGGTTAAAACTATTGTTACATGAAAGAAATGAAAAGACCCACAATGCAGCATGGGTAAATGAATACTATCATAATATAATTTACAAAGACAGCACTGTGCTAACCAGACTCTCTGTTGTTCTACACTTGGAATAATTGCGGGTTTCAAAGATTTCACCTTTAGAAAAGATAGACCAGCTTAGAAAGGATAGGCTGGCTTAGCTGAACACTATTTTGTAGGTCATCAAGTTCAAGGTCACCCTTTAGAAGCAGCTTCCCAAGCACTCTAGAGTGTGATGTGAATTAGATAACCATACCAACCTCATGCCCAGATGCTCAGGGACCCATGGCCAGGATACAGGAGAGTCCAGTCTTAGACATTAGAGGTGGGTGGGAAGACAGGATTGTAAGACATGTTTTAAAACAAACAACAATTCCAAAAGGGGTGACAGGGATCACCACATGTCCTCACTGAAGCTTCTTGGGAAGCCTGGACACAAACTCACTTCATCAGAGAAGCAGATGTTTCTGATTTCTAAGTTTTTTTCTTTGTTATGAAAATAAACACAGATTTAAAGAGAGCCGTGTTTGTGGGGCCACAACATGGAGCATGCATCCCACAGGTACAGCAGCAGAAACCCTCACCTGTTTTCTGATGGGCTGAGCAGAAAGACAAGCTCTTGGGAAGTAAACAAGCTTGTCAGTTCACTAAGAAAGCAACAGACCAGCTGTCACTCTATTGCACACCACTTAGTTTTTAATTTTATCCTGAAGACACGAAAACAAGCATCCAATATCACCTCTCCCTTCTCCTAAGGAGCACAATGGAACTAAGATTCTCCGAATATGAAGAGAAAAATGTAATCAGAGTAACTAGAATAGGGAGAAAATTTTTTAATATATATAAGGGAGAAGGAGGCAGAAGCCACTCACTCAGGATCAGATTTTCAGTAGATCTTCCCAATCGTGTCTGGAGTCTTTCTAGACAGCTTCCACTTTCACCAGTATAAACCCACATTTCAAAAGCAAATTGGATACCTGCATGAACAAGCAGGCAGTTAGGCAGCTAATTACTGTTTGCAATTCAATTACCTAATTACTGTGGGCAAGAGCAGGGTGTCTGTGAAAGCAAACAGTCCCACCCACAAATATTGCAGATTTGATTAAGGAGGCTTAGGTGCAAAGAACTATGTTCACTGCTAGTGCCTAATAGACTCAGTCATTTTCCCCCTGGGCCAAGGAAGGTCCTGGTTAAACACTCTTCTAGGAATGGAGTGGGGAAAGACTGCCCAAGCAGACCTCACCAGCTTCTCCCCGTGTCAGGCTGATGCTAACCTGGACCTCTACCTCGCCACTCAGAATGTGGTCCGTGGAGCAGCACCATCAGCATCTTCTGGGAGCTTGTTTGGGAGACAGAACCTCAGGCTCCGTCCCAGACCTGCTGACTTAGAATCTGCATTATTTTACGATGCCCCAGTGATTCATATGCCCTGTGTGTTTAAGAAGCTCCACCGTAGAGGGCTGCTCAGGAAGCAAGGCTGCCCTTGACTCTCATTTTGCAGAGTTAGGTTGGGGAGTGGGGAGTGGTAGAGTATCATCCTAGGAGGCCTTCCTTTCAAATGAGATCCAGGCTGGCAGAAAGAGGTGACCAGAGATTATTCAGCCACCATGAGGAAGCTTGAAGCTTCCAGAAACATCCCAAAGTGGCAACCTTTCAGGAACAAAACCTGAAAATGCTAATACTGAGAGTTCTCAGCACGTGTCCCGGGAGGGAGCAAAGGCCATGGAGCCCCTTCCTCCCATAGGCCTTCACTGTTTACTCCATGAGTGTTTCCCCCTCGTCCAGGAGGCATCTGATGAACATCTATGTTCATCTGGGACTACATGTTCAGCTGCAGAATCGTTCTGTTGTCCTCAAGCAGGACTCAGCCCAGTTAATCGGTGCCATCAGCCTCCCCAGATGGGCACCTAAGCTGCTCTGCCTTGAGGTCTCTGCCATCTCCGCAGAGGCGCCTGCACTGCCGTCTTGACCTTGGTGGTGCTGAGAGCGTGGTTGCGCAGCCTCAGGGAGAGGCTTTTCCACTCCCAGAGAGACTGTTTCAACCACCTCATCAATCTTGCTCACTCTGCATGGTCCTGGACTCTGAGAGCAAGCCATTCAGGCGAAATGGTGCAGTTTGTCTCCATGATTGAAAGGAAAAGCACCGCACAGGAAGCAGACTCCTGACCCACCACTTCCAGGTGGCAACCTCGGCTTCAGTCTCCTCATCTGGAAAACAAGAGGATGGGACTGGGTGGTCTCCTTAACTCCCTTCCAGCTCCTACAGTAATTTGTCTTCATCCTCCCATACTTGGGCTCACAGCTTCTAAGTCTGCCTCCAGATGCCCCATGGAGCACATGAGACCTTCCATTTCCCAGTGTGGTTTCTGGGCTCTCTCCCACCTGCACTTTCCTGCTGTAAATTTTACTCTGTTCTGAGCTTCTGTTACTAACTGTTCCATTGGACACCTTCCAGGAAGTGGTGCTCTGCAGTAGCAGCTAATTTAAACACGTGAATTTTCCCATGGGGTATTTGGACTTGAATAGAGACCCTCTACCTTAGCACAGAGGACTCAGTTTCTAGTGATGAAATTTTAAACTTGCTTCCCTGATAAAGAAACTGTGGCATTTCTACACGTAGCCGAGCATTAGGCATGGGGTCACAAAACACAATCTCCCTCTTTTTGTTCCAGCAACTGAGGCCCAGAGAGATGAGTTCACTTGCCCAAGGAGATACTGCCAGGATTTAGAATGAACATTTCCTGAATCTCAACACAGTGAGAAGGTTCATCGTTTTTATTGTTGCTGTTATTAAAGCATTTACAACTTGAGGTATCAGCACTTACTCTGAGATCATTAAATTTGTCTCCCAAAATGTCAGTGGAACACCAGACCTCAGGCATGAAAAGGATGTCATTTTAGGACTTTTGTAAAGGAAACAAGAAAGTATCTTTCACGATAATGTTTTACAGTAGTGATCCAAATGAAAATTGCCTTTGTGCATGCTCAGTCTCTTCGGTCATGTCTTACTCTGTGACTCCTACCAGGCTCCTCTGTCCATGGGATTCTCCAGGCAAGAATACTGGAGTGGGTAGTCATTCCCTTCTCTAGGGGATCTTCCTGATCCAGGGATCAAACCCACATCTCTTATGTGTCCTGCACTGGCAGTCAGGTTCTATACCACTAGCACCACCTGGGAAGCCCAAAGCAAAGTTAGTGGGCTCTTAATATCAGTCATCCAATAGCCCACAGGGACAAGGCAATGTTGCTGGAAGTACAGAGATTATCACAAGAGACCAAGACAGAGAAGAGGAGACAGTGAAACCTCGGGGACTCCATCTGTCACTCATTGGAGTCAATGACTTTGCATCTTTGTTTGATATTGGCTTGGATGATCTCGACATTTCTCTCATACTCTGAAAGTTCTTTGAGAAGAGTGTAATAGGTAGGAATAATGAATCAAGCTCAAAATGAAGATCAGAGTAAAAGTAAAGTTAGTCACTCAGTTGTGTCCAACTCTGTGCGACCCCATGGACTGCAGCCCACCAGGCTCCTCCACCTATGGAATTTTCCAGGCAAGAATCCCATAGTGAATGCCATTTCCTTTTCCAGGGGATCTTCCCAACCCAGGGATGGAACCCAGGTCTCCAGCATTGCAGGCAGACTCTTTACTGTCTGGGCCACCAGGGAAGCCCAAAATGAAGATTAGTAGGAATAAATAAATGGTCTGACATGCCGTTGTTGTTCAGTTGCTCAGTCATGTCCGACTCCTTTCAACCCCTTGAACTACAGCACACCAGGCTTCCCTGTCCTTCACCATCCCTCAGAGTTTGCTCAAACTCAAGTCCACTGAGTCAATAATGCCATCCAACCATCTCATCCTCTGTTATCCTCTTCTCTTCCTGCCTTCTATCTTTCCCAGCATCGTGGTCATTTCCAGTGAGACAGTTCTTCATATCAAGTGGCCAGAGTATTGGGGTTTCAGCTTCAGCATCAGTCCTTCCAATGAACATCGGGGTTGATTTCCTTTAGGATGGACTGGTTGAATCTCCTTACAGTCCAGGGGACTCTCAGGAGTCTTCTCCAGCACTGCATTTTGAAAGCATCTATTCTTTGGTGCTCAGTCTTCTTTATGATCCAACTCTTACATCCATAGATCACTACTGGAAAAACCATGGCTTTGACTAATTAAACTTTTGTCAGCAAAATAATGTTTCTGCTTTTTAATATGCTATCTAGGTTTGTCATAGCTTTTCTTCCAAGGAACAAGCATTCTTTTAATTTCCTGGCTGCAGTCACCATCTGACGTGTGGATTCATATAAATGGCTGTACAAGGACAGGATGAAGTGCAGCCATTGTATAGAAGCTCTATGATTTTTAAAAAATCATTGACTTTAATCAATCTCATATGATTTAGAAAGAGATAGTTTGAGTCCAAGCAGAATGAACATGTTTATTTTTATAGAAATTAAGAAAACGTGCAGTCTTAGTCTGCTTGGTTATGTCACTTCTAGAGTTGCATTTCATTTTGATGCCACATCTAAGTATGTGGACAGAAGAAAGCAGCCAGCATGGTGAAGAGAGTCTGGACTCTGCTTTGTGAGGAATGATAGAAAGATGCAGAATGTTTAGTCTGAGGGAAAAAAAGGTTCTGCATGGCTTGATGACTACTTGAAGGGCTGTCATTTCAAAGAGGCATTGGCATCATTCTGGGCAGCCCAGCAAGTGGAGTCGGGGCCGGTGCAAAGGAGGTGCAGAGCAGGAGGGCTCTGAGCGGTCAGGGGCATCCAAGCACAGAGCGAGTCCTTCAGGGGGTCAATCACCAGAGCAGTCCAAGCCTTCTGCTTGTTCTTCTTTGGAAAGCATCCAAGCATCAGACGAGTGAATGAACAAGGTGACCCTTTCCAGCTAAGAGTCTGTGAAATGGAGAGAGAAGCTGGACAAAAAGAGAGCAGGGATGAGCACGTGCCAGGTGTTTATTACTGCTTTAAATGAAGAGAAGAGCAGGAAATCATTCATTTTCACAGAGGAGTATCTTTAGTCTATTTTGCTAACATACATGGAAGGCACTTCTACAGCATTACAATAATTAAGGCACTCCTGATGTCATTGATAGAACAAGGTTATCACCTATTAGTAAGTTGTATTTTCCACTAATGAGATACAAATGTATCTTGTGTTTATAACAAGAAAACTCTTTTTTTTTCTGTACCTGATGAGTGAATTCACTCCATGTGCCATATTTAAGGTTGTTATATCTCATTAGCAAACTTTATTTTTACTTGACTGGTTGAAAACTCATCCTGTTAATGGCAACTCTCATTACTTTTTGAAGAACTGTGTATTGCTTTGTATTCATTCTAGGTTTCTTTGTTGCTGCCAGTGTAACTATAATTTATTAAGATGTAACTGTATTCAGTAGTGTCACCATATGTGTTATTAATATGAAAGCAAACAAAATCTGCTCCTTTTATCTTAAAGCTACCACTGCCCCCACCCCCAAATCTAATGATCACCTTGTTTTGACTTGCCCTAGAGGCATGAATTGTTTCCTGATTTTAAAAGCCTCCATTTGGAGAGTGTTTGAAGTTCACCACTTCTTTATAGACACAAGAGAAATCACTAAAACTCTGACAATACACATCACAGTCAAATGTGCAAATGTCTACAATGGTTAATTAGCACAGACATTGAAATTATCAGAAAATAACATTCCTCTGAAGTTTGTATCACTATAGTATATTTTGAAACTGTGCTATATTACCCCCAATAAAACCCTGCAGACAGAGAAGAAACAGATATCAATTCATTAAAAAGTGAGAATTTTTAATAATTAAAAAAATAAACCACTAATTCTTTTTGAGAAAAGGAAAAAAAAGGAGCAGTGGTTTTTGGACAGTGAAGGGATAAAATAAGGGCCCTGCATGTTACCAACTAAAGGAAAAGCACCTTTCAGAATGATGCAGAAAGCACATAGAAGATGTGAACACACCAGGCTCCATTTTTACCTGCTTTTTAGTTTTTCCTAGGTTATAATGAAGCCAGGAGCATACTGGGCACCTACCAATCTGGGAAGTTCATCTTTCAGTGCCCTATCTTTTTCCCTTTTCATACTGTTCATGGGGTTCTCAAGGCAAGAATACTGAAGTGGTTTGCCATTCCCTTCTCCAGTGGACCAAATTCTGTCAGACCTCTCCACCATGACCCGTCCATCTTGCATGGCCCCACACAGCATGGCCTAGTTTCATTAAGTTAGACAAGGCTGTGGTCCGCATGATCAGATTGGTTAGTTTTCTGTGACTTTGGTTTCAGCGTGTTTGCCCTCTGATGCCCTCTCTAAGTGCCTACTGTCTTATTGGGGTTTCTCTTATCTTGGACATGGGGTATCTCTTCACGGCTGCTCCAGCAAAGTGCATCCCTGGTCCTTACATTTGACATAGGGTAGCTCTTCTTGGCTACTCACCACTCCAGCGCCATGCAGCCACAGCTACTGACCTTGGATGTAGGGTATCTCCAGTACACTACTGGAGATCAGTGGAGAAATAACTCCAGAAAGAATGAAGAGACAGAGCCAAAGCAAAAACAACACCCAGGTGTGGATGTGACTGGTGATGGAAGCCAAGTCTGATGCTGTAAAGAGATATACTGCATAGGAACCTGGAATGTGAGGTCCTTGATTCAAGGCAAATTGTAAGTGGTCAAAAAGGAGATGGCAAGAGTGAACATCGACACTTTAGGAATCAGCGAACTAAAATGGACTGGAATGGATGAATTTAACTCAGATGACCATTATATCTACTACTATGGGCAAGATATTTCTCCTCCTTAGAAGAAATGGAGGAGCCATTGTAGTCAACAAAAGAGTCCAAAGTGCGTACTTGGATGCAGTCTCACAAATGACAGAAAAATCTCTGTTCATTTCCAAGGCAAACCATTCAATATCACAGTAATCTAAGTCTATGTTACGGGCCAGTAATGCTGAAGAAGCTGAAGTTGAACAGTTCTATGAAGACCTACAAGACCTTTAAAAATAATACCCAAAAGAGATGTCCTTTTCATTATAGGGGACTGGAATGCAAAAGTAGGAAGTCAAGAAACACCTGGAGTAACAGGTAAATTTGGCCTTGGAGTACAGAGCGAAGCAGGGAAAAGGTTAATGGAGTTGTGCCAAGAGAACACACTGGTCATAACAAACACCCTCTTCCAACAACACAACAGAAGACTCTACACATGGACATCACCAGATGGTCAACACCAAAATCAGATTGATTATATTCTTTGCAGCCAAAGATGGAGAAGCTCTATACAGTCAGCAAAAACAAGATTGGGAGCTGACTGTGGCTCAGATCATGAACTCCTTATTGCCAAATTGGGACTGAAATTGAAGAAAGTAGGGAAAATCACTAGACTATTGAGGTATGACCTAAATCAAATCCCTTATGATTATACAGTGGAAATGAGAAAAAGATTTAAGGGACTAGATCGGGTAGACAGAGTGCCTGATGAACTATAGATGGAGGTTTGTGACATTGTACAGGAGACAGGAATCAAGAACATTCCCAAGAAAAAGAAATGCAAAAAAAGTAAAATGGCTGTCTGAGGAGGCCTTACAAATAACTGTGAAAAGAAGAGAAACAAAAAGCAAAGAAGAAAAGGAAAGATAGTCCCATCTGAATACAGAGTTTCAAAGAGTATCAAGGAGAGATAAGAAAGCCTTCCTCAGTGATCAGTGCAAAGAAATAGAGGAAAACAATAGAATGGGAAAGACTAGAGACCTCTTCAAGAAAATTAGAGATACCAAGGGAACGTTTCATGCAAAGATGGGCTCAATAAAGGAAAGAAATGGTATGGAGCTAACAGAAGCAGAAGATATTAAGAAGAGGTGGCAAGAATACACAGAAGAAGTATACAGAAAAGATCTTCATGACCCAGATAATCACCATGGTGTGATCATTCACCTAGAGCCAGACATCCTGGAATGTGAAGTCAAGTGGGCCTTAGGAAGCATCACTACAAACAAAGCTAGTGGAGGTGATGGAATTCCAGTTGAGCTATTTCAAATCCTGAAAGATGATGCTGTGAAAGCGCTGCACTCAATATGCCAGCAAATTTGGAATACTCAGCAATGGCCACAGGACTGGAAAAGGTCAGTTTTCATTCCAATCCCAAAGAAAGGCAATGCCAAAGAATGCTCAAACTACTGCACAATTGCACTCATCTCACAAGCTAGTAGAGTAATGCTCAAAATTCTCCAAGGCAGGCTTCAGCAATACGTGAATCATGAACTTCCAGATGTTCAAGCTGAATTTAGAAAAGGCAGAGGAACCAGAGATCAAATTGCCAACATCTGCTGGATCATTGAAAAAGCAAGAGAGTTCCAGAAAAAAAATCTATCTCTGCTTTATTTACTATGCCAAAGCCATTGACTGTGTGGATCACAATGAACTGTGGAAAATTCTGAAAGAGGTGGGAATACCAGACCACCTGACCTGCCTCTTGAGAAATCTGCATGCAGGTCAGAAAGCAACAGTTAGAACTGGACATGGAACAACAGAATGGTTCCAAATAGAAAAAGGTGTACATCAAAGGTGTATATTGTCACCCTGCTTATTTAACTTATATGCAGAGTACATCATGAGAAACACTGGGCTGGAGGAAGCACAAGCTGCAATCAAGATTGCTGGGGGAAATATCAGTAACTTCAGACATGCAGATGACACCACCCTTATGGCAGAAAGTGAAGAACTAAAGAGCCTCTTGATGAAAGTGAAAGAGGAAAGTGAAAAAGTTGATTTAAAACTTAACATTCAGAAAACTAAGATCATGGCATCTGGTCCCATCATTTCATGGCAAATAGATGGGGAAACAGTGGAAACAGTGGCTGACTTAATTTTGGGGGGCTCCAAAAATCACTGCAAATGGTGATTTCAGCCATGAAATTTTAAGTCACTTACTCCTTGGAAGGAAAGTTATGACCCACCAAGAAAGCACATTAAAAGGCAGAGACATTACTTTGTCGGCAAAGGTCCATCTAGTCAAGGCCATGGTTTTTCTAGTAGTCATGTGTGGATGTGAGATTTGGAGTATAAAGAAAGCTGAGTGCCAAAGAATTGATGGTTTTGAACTGTGGTGTTGCAGAAGACTCTTGAGAGTCCCTTGGACTTCAAGGAGATCAAACCAGTCCATCCTAAAGGAGATCAGTCCTGAATATTCATTGGAAAGACTGATGCTGAAACTGAAACTCCAATACTTTGGCCACCTGATGGGAAGAGCTGACTCATTTGAAATGACCCTGATGCTGGGAAAGATTGAAGGCAGGAAGAGAAGGGGACAACAGAGGATGAGATGGTTGGATGGTATCATCAACTCAATGGAGATGAGTTTTAGTAGACTCCGGGAGTTGGTGATGGACAGGGAGGCCTGGTGTGCTGTGTCCATGGGATCACATGACTGAGTGACTGAACTGAACTGAACTGAATGAAGCCAATTGCCAAAGAAAATGGTTGTGTCAGTTCATATCTGGCCAGACTCACATAAGAAGAGCCCTGAGTCATCCTGGGGCAATCAGAGCCTCTCCCTCATAAACGCCTTTACACTGAAGAGCTACACTCTCCCTCAGTAACCCTCCAGAGCCTCTCAAGAAACATTCTTCAAGTAATTACTCTTGAGGAGTTCAGTCCATTTAAATAACCTGGAATTTCAAGCTCATGTCTTTCTCTTGATCACTACAATTTTTACCAAGTTTCTGGAACAGTGGAAGGAACCAGAAAGCCCAAAGTGAAAGTGAAAGTCAGTCAATCATGTCCAACTCTTTCTGACCCCAAGGACTATACAGTCCATGGAATTCTCCAGGCCAGAATACTGGAGAGGATAGCCGTTCCCTTCTCCAGGGTATCTTCCCAACCCAGGGATCGAACCCAGGTCTCCCACATTGCAGGCAGATTCTTTACCAGCTGAGCCACAAGGAAAGCCCAATAATACTGGAATGGGGAGCCTATCCCTTCTCCAGCATATCCTCCCAACCCCGGAATCAAACCAAGGTCTCCCGCATTGCAGGCAGATTCTTTACCAACTGAGCTATCAGGGAAGCCGCAAGAAAGCCCAAAGCCTGCAGCCCACAACAAATAGGGCAGTCATGTTCCTAAGTCTTGGAGGCTACTGACTCTCAGTGGACCTCCTCCCCACCAATCGCAACTGCCAGAGAAACACACCCCCAATACAGGTCAGCCTGCTGTAACAGCACTGTGTCAGAGAGTTAGTGACCTCTGAAGAAATGAGGAAAGTTACTTGGAATAACCATCATTACTCAGTGCTGTCCGGAGGTGGGTGGAGGTGAGGGGGATTATTTTTATATTTTTTATTTCATTTGACTTTCCAGATGTTGTGTGCTAACTGAAAGTCAGCAGAGTAAATATCACATTGGTCAATGCACAAAAGAAGAAATCAAGGCAAGAAGAAATTTGGGCTTTTCATAGTTATCAGTGTCACTCAACTCTGGCTGATAATTCAAAGGTCAGATGGTGATAAACAAAATTAAGATTAGAACCCAGGTGCCCAAACCCCTTATTGAAAGCTCTTCAGCCAAGTCAATTGCTATCTTTCCAATACTATTTAATTCTCTTCAAAAAAATCTATCAATTCCACAGTAATTCCAGAAACTCTTCTAAATTCTGATGAATCAGTCAAGTTCACAGAAACTCCATATTTTTAGGTTAGACAGGTCAGTCAATAATTACATGATGTTTTACTGTGGATAATAATAGAAGTTTAAAGAAGATGCTAGAAGAACACAGTAGAAAAAAAAAAAAAACTTTATTTTGTCTGAGGCTATCAAATGTAGTAATATTTGAACTAGATCTTAAAATACAAGAGTTCCCAAAGTAGAAAAGAGGCAAGAAATGTCCTGGAAAAAAGCATAGGGTAAATAAAGGCAGAAAAATACACAGACCACAGGTATTCCAGAGAAATGACCAAGCAACTGGAGCCACTGCACGGGAGCTGGGTTGTCCAGGTGGCTGTCTGCTAGTCCGTCAGCCCCGAGCGCCGAGGGAGAAGAACCTTCTAGAGACAGTAATGACCGTTATCAACAGCCTGTTAGGAGCAGAGTGCCAGGTTGCAGACAGCACCCTACTGACACGCTGGTGTGAACTGAGAGCAGCAAGGCCCCCTTTGCTTATATTAATGCTAACCTTCTTCTCCCAAGCTGATATCACTGCTTCACCTCCCCTTCTACAGGATCCTGGAGGCCTCCCATGTGCATAATTGAGCATCCACAGCAAGTTCTCTATTTGCAGTGAATGGAGTCATTCATCCAGCTCCAAGACCTTCATTATAATTGCGAGACGTTCTCACTGTGGGCTGCCTTAGGAGAGCCAGCTCGAGGCTGGCATGAGGCAGCAGCCGGTAGAGCCAGCTGCTAATGTCATGCCCAGCTTTGATGCACAAAGTGAATGGGAGTTTAAAAAAATTCAATGTCCATTATCATCGCGATTCATCTTCTTCCCATCAGCACCAGGACTTCCAGATTATGCTGTCTGGCTTTCAGGGAAAAGCTCTAGGTTAAGCTGGAGGGAAGGGACTATCACTGAGAGTCAGGGCTCCTCTGAGGCCTCCTCTGTGGACGCCAGGCTCCAAGCTCAGGCAAGCCAAAGTAGGCCTGAACAAGGGCTGAGAAAGCTTTCATTAAACAGAACCTGAGCCCTCCTCCTCCCACTAAGAGGAGAAGAAGGAAACAGCAGTAACTGTAATTTTCTTTTTCTGTGCTACCAGAGCATGGAGAAATATCACAAACATGAGGCAGGAGAAATGGAAGATCTTTATCCTGAGCTGCTAAATTCACAGAAGCTGAAAACCACAGTAGGTAAGTTCACATCCAACACTGCTTGGCATTTCACCTGGTGTGTTCAAGAATCTTGGGTGCAAGGATTTTGAAAATACGGCCATCTCATCTGCAGACAGGGACAGATTGCCTGAAACCTTGGGACTGAACTATGGAGCTCTGAGAAACTGTATCTCTGAGGGCCCAATGAGAAAAGCAATTTATTGCAGGGATTTGACTTACAAAATTGAGGGAGCTGGTAAATAGTCTCTGAAAAGCCATTGTCTTTGCATCTAATGCTCGAGCTTGATGTCCAGAGGGCAGGCAGCCCAGAAGGAAAGGTGAATGTAAAGTGGGCAGAGAAGGGGAGCTCCCACCGGAGAAAAATGAATCCTTCTTACAAGGTCAGGCACACTCTTGGCTGGGAGTGGGAGAAACTGCAAAAGGACCAGGGGAAGATGGAGCAGTCATAGACCAAGGGACTGGACAAGCAGACATGAACCTCTGTGGAAGAGTGACAGAAGACCCAGTGACCCTGCTCTGCCTTCCGAGCACAAAAACTGTACGGCCGTTGCCATCACAGCTGTGCCCCCTAACGCTCACACACAACTGTCTCTGTGCCACCTTGACTAGATCCATACAAGGAGGAGGATTCTGCAACATGGTACGCGGCCTGCTCAAGTCGAGTTACTACACAGCAAGCACAGATCTCTAGAACTGACTTTGAGACTCGAAATGAAGGGGGATGACCTATAGGTGTGGTGTTATTTTCTTGGTGCTTATAATAAAGTGTCACAACCTGGGCAGCTTGAAATGACAGAAATGTATTTTCTCGCAGTACTAGAGGCTAGAAATCCAAAATCGCAGTGTCAGCAGTACCATGTTTCCTCCAGAGGCTTTTCCATAGCCCGAAGAAGAATCCTTTCTTGCTTCCAGTTTCTGTGGTTGTCAGCAATCCTCCATGTTCCTTGGCTCGTGGCAGCATAAGTCTAGTCTCTGCCTCTGACTCCAGTGAGGTCTGCCTCTGTGTCCAGTGAGGGCTTCCTCTGTCTCCAGTGAGGGCTTCCTCTGTC